>JAHLJT010009355.1:63827283-63848886 GCA_031308135.1 Acheta domesticus
GAATTTATAGAAAATTTTGGGCGCCAAAGAACAGGCTGACGATATTGATAATTAAAACCAATGCTTCCAGCTAATCTTTAACGACTGGATAAATGTCCGGCTAGCCGGGTCAATGGGTCACGTAATGGATAATCGCTATTGCCTAGATAGCCGATTATTTGATCTGCCAACTATACAGTATGGCGAGGAATCTGAAAGGAAATAATTATATATCTCTAACTACTTAATAGTTGTTGAATTGACCAAATGAAAATCATCTTTTCATTTCCAAAAGAAAAATTTAACAATTTTTTTTAACAATTTGACAATTGTTCTGCCTTTAGGTCATGACCTCGTTTTAAAAGAAAACCTTTGTACTGGCAGTACTTATCTAACGTGATCTTGATCTGACGGCGCCCCGCAGTATCTTCTCACTTGAATGCAGATAATCCCCAGTCCAGCTTCTCTCTTCTAATCTTGCGACGCTTCCGACGAATCCAGCCTCACTGCCTAGAATATCTACCGGTTCTTACTTGATATTCACAGTTCCTAGTTCTCTCCCCAACTACGTGGTAAAACATTAAAGTCCAAAACCACAATATAAAAAACTTTCAAAGTCCTCAGCGAATTTACTGATGCACATCAATTTTCAGAGTCCGAAAACCATTGAGTCTCACATCAAACTTACAAGTCCCACTTCCCTAATATTATACTCGCGAGCGATCTGTACTACTTGACGACCTCTATCAGAATGTCATTTACTCCTCCGTTTTTAGCCCTCAACGCCTCGGTATCCGTCCTTCATTCTTATTTTTTTTTAAACAAAAACGACAAAATTATACAGTCTATTCTCCCTCAGCCAATCCATTCATTTCCTTACCAAATCAAGTAGCCACCGCCCTCGATAGTCATTCCATTTCTAGACCAATCCCAAATTATCTTATGTCTTTCTAGCCAGCGCCCCCACCTATTCAAGGCCTGAATGCAGTTTATTGACCTTGCCAACCACTACGCCGGCGTTGCTAAGGCTGTATATTGCCATTTGCAGACCCTTTTAACCCAACCCATTTAGAGCAAATGTTATTGTCAAAATACATAATATATTGGTACATAACATTATAAACGAAGAATCGGAATAAGTAAAATGTTCGTTTGGAATACTAAAAATAGTTACACGAGTGGGCGCGGGTAGAGCACGGTATTAGTAGAGCACGGGCACAGTCAGTATTTGTTTATTTTCAAATCTCCTTTACGACTGATAGGGAGAAGGCAACGGAACGGAGATTTTTGCGTTTCGTTTAGAATGCTGCGAATGAGAATACTGAAGCCCTCTGACATGTCAAATAGCCGTACTCCATTTTAGAACAATAAAAACCCAAGGTAAGCACGGAGTGCTGCCGCGCTCCCGCCGGAAGGTTAAGTTCATTAATATTTTTGTAATCATTGGAATCCTGATTGTTATCAAGAGCCGGTTCATATTCGTCTATTGAACCCCCATCGACTCTTAATAATCATTGACCCCCTTGAAAATTTCATCGACCCCAAGGGGTTTACATCGACCCCGTTGGAACCCCGTTTTGTTTTCACTTTCACTCTTAATTGCCGAGCTCTGTTACATAAATCTTGTTATTATATATTGCCAATTGCCTCCTCTAACACGATGTTTAGTTATAAGCCACTCTTGTGGCTTATGACACTGCGTTTTGATACCAAAAAAGTCGATTGATCTCAAAACGACTGACTTCCGTCCGTCTCTGTTCAACACTAGCGCCCTGAACCGTTCACCACGATTTTCCTCCGAACTTGATATTCCTCTATTGATTTTAATGAACTCGAGGCCATGCGAGTTTTAACAGATATTTTGAGTTTAGGGGTACTTTGCATTAATCTTCAATTACATTTTCAAAATATTTTCAAAAATGGCTTCAAATTTTTTGATTAAACTTTATTTTCGAACAGTGTAAATGACGCTTAAGAAGCATAAATGGCGCAGGACTAATTTTTCAAAAAACTTCTGATTTTTGGAAAATTTTGAAAAAAGTTCAAAATTCTTTCGGCGTTTCCCCACAACTACGACAGAGGTCATTTTCTTTAATAAATCTGTTATTCAAAGACGGATCTTGAAATAACGTCATGTAAAATTTTTCGAAAATATGAATAATTTTCACATAACTTTACGTGAAATAGATGCAATTTTTTATTTTTTTCAAACAATTATTTTCTTAAAACTACTCATTTTTACTTTCCCATATACGGAGTATTATACATAGTAAAGGGAAAGTTATGTAATGCTGCGGAAAATCGATTTCGAGATTTCAACGGAAATACACGTTTTGGGGTCCCCTGATACCCAAATAGTTTTTTTTTTTTTCAAATCGTCCGTCTGTCCATCCGTGGCACAGACTTTCCCGTATTAGTTTTCTATTTCCTTGGGTCTGGGCTAGCTATTTGGAATTGCGACATACTCTTGCCAGCCATTTTTCCCACCCCTTCCTTGTCCTATCCTCTTCCCTTACACACATTAACACTAACATGCACTACACTACCACGCATGCAGGAAGACCAGTCGGCAAGTTAGAGCTTTTCCCGGCTGGGGCGGTGCCCCCCCCTGGTGAGAGATATCTGGTCGGGGAAGAACACCGCCATCGCCCGAGAAAAACATACACTATACTTAAGGGAGTAATGGTCCTAGTAACTGACCACCGGAATCACTAACAATCAATCAATCGTGTTCATTCAGATCGATCGGGGATTATCAATTTTGGAGAAAATCGGTGAACCGTTTAGGCGCTAGTGTTGACAACAGACACATGGACAGCCGTTTTGCCGTCAATCTATTTTTTGATATCAAGGACCCACATAATATGGATTTCGGCTACATCACTAGTTAGAGGATTTAATTTACTATGTATAGTAACGTGATATATCCATTTTTTGTTAGAATGCCCCGACAATAAGAGTTTTCGGTTGAAAATTCCTTGTTTTCCAGTGCGCGATTACCATATTTTTATATTCGTAAGGGCGAGAAAGTAGGAAGAGGATAGGATTTATTCTGAGGGGGACACAGCTCCAATATTTGTCTGGGGTTGAGTTGACGGCGACTCTTTCGCCAAATATCATTCTGCGACGTATGTCTGATACATGTTCGAATCATGTCGTAGGCACCAGTTGTCCCTTGATTCTCTATATTTAATAAAATGTTAGAATCAAACAAAAAATTGATATTATCCTATATGTACACGTATGTCTTATTCCTTATCAACTCTGTAACTTACGACAACAAACATTCCAACATCGCTTGGCAGTGTTTCTTTTATGTGGCATGAAAATGTGATATGTCGCATTTGCAGTTAGCCCCCACATACTATACCAACTATAGAGAGTACTGAAATACTGAAGAAGAAAAATTTCAGATTGTTGCATAATACAGAAATCTATGTATAATGAATTTGACTATTTGTTATTCTGTACAAATTAAGCGACATTTCTATTAAGTGAATCTTCAGTAAGATTAGAATGTTTACCTATGCATATTTACTGAATGCAATGTACACATTCTAAAAGGTTTCAAAATCAACATATTACTTACCGTCTTCAGTTCCTATGTCACACATAGGCAATTGTACATTTTTGATCACTCTGTAATTGATAAAATGAGCATATTTTATTCTATTACACTGTGCAACACACATTTTGGTGCCTCAGATGTCAAACCTATTCCTGGGTATTTCGATGTCACTGATTCAAAAAAATGTATTAGTTTTACCATATCAGATCCAGTATTATAAAAACAGAATTATTATCGTCATATACCCCACTTCCACACTGTTTGTACTAGACTTTGGGAGCATCAATGGCATGTTGACATAAAATATTTACTTTACTGGTGTTAATTTGTTGTAAAATAAAATAAGTGTGTTTTTATAAATGAAATATATTGCAATTTCTATGTTTGTTTGGTCGGTTTCTCGACTACTTCGTGCCCAAGGGACGGACTGCTGACGTGTTGCGCAACATATTTTCATTGGGAAGTTATCTGACGCTATGTGTGAGCAATTGTATAATCGACGCCTACGTAGACAGTGTTGCTGCGGGATTGTATGTAGCAGAGTCAGGAGAGTGAGTTTTTGAAGTCATGTGCGGTCCAACGTTTTGCGCGAAAACTGCACGGGAATGTCAGGAACGTTGCTTATCTTGACTGGATGTTAGAAAATATGAAATCATACTTATACTTATTGTTGATATTGCAGACAATTTTGTTCGTACACAAAATGTAAGGAGACAGTCAAACAGGGATAGGATAACAAGTACCGTTTGTCAATCGCACACGTTTTCGAGAAAGAAGCAGTCTCCATAACTTAGAAAATGTATAACAATGCCCACAAATATGTCATTTAAGCCCTTGGGAAGGAAGTAGGAATCAAAGAGATGTAGCATGTGTTCTAAATCTGTCTGTAATGAAATAGTAATAAGAGAAAAATTCTTTAAAAAACAAATTAAAGTATTTCGAAAGGTTTTGTTAAATTAAAAAACTATTTTCTGGTTCGTTATCCAAGTCCAAAATGTACACCTGTAAGCATAATCCCGTCTCAGACACTCCTGGGTCCACTGGATCCCGCTTACCCGGTTGCGTCGTTAAGATCGGTTGCCCAGAAAAGGATTAAATAGATTTTTTGGAGTGAAAAATGCCATAGCAGTCTCGCAGCATGTTCCAGCAGTAGCTTGCTATACTGTGTGTGAGCCATGTCCTTTGGGACTCTCTTTCACAGGTGAATACTTGGGTGAAATCTTCCACCTCTTCACGTAGATCAACAAGTGAAGCAATGCAATCCAAGTGGCTTCGTAGGTAATGGGCCTTAATAGTCATTGCAGCCAAGCACAGGAAATTGAAAAGCATTGTTGCTACTAATTATGAAATGTTTTTTTCTTTATACTTTCTGAAAAAGTTTTTCACAAATAGAACAAGAAAATACCAGACACTCGATTCAATATCGCTCATGAATTTCAAGAAATTTGAATAATCTACGAGCTTTGTTACTTGAGAACCATCGAAAATCCCTGCTTCCAGTTTCTCTGACTACTGGAAATATTCGTAATATTTCGTAATATACATTGGAAGTGCAAACCATCTCATCCCCAACGACATTCCCATCATCAGCCCTAACTCGATATGCAAAGGAGGGAAAGGAAGGAGATCAATTTTCATTCGAGCAGCTAAAGGTAAATTGATCACATTGTTTTCCCCTACAACTGTAGCGTCATGCCGGGGCCGTTACAAGAATACACAGACGTGAACGGTTGTAAAATATTGAATATTTATTCACAATGTGCACCGACACCTGAAATCCCTATCTACAAATTTTACAATGGTTATAATAACCGACCGTTACTAGAAGGAACTTTACCGGTCACCAGGACCGCTTGCCTCACGTCACGACGCATACGCGCCGGCTTCATCCCCTTGCCTCCGTAGCCAGCACATCGACGTGCCACGAGCCACACCACTCACGACGACCTACGGACGAGCTCAAGAAACAGAAGGAGTTTCGTTCGGGGCCATCTTATATACCTTCTGGCCTGGGTATGGAACTGCGTCGTATCGCCGCTTCCGCCAGCCGCATTTCTCCGGACACCATGACGACGAGGTTCACACGGCTGCCCCCGTGGCAGCGCACGTCCGGATGTTTCCTCATTGCCCAAATATAGCCCATTTGTTTTGCGAAGCGTCCCTTCAGCGCGCTTCCACAACTTATTCCCATATGCATTTCAAGTCTCTGAAATGCACGTAACTAATATTGACCAAGGAGACTGTTATGACGCCACACAACTATAGCTTTCCTCAGAGGTTAAGTTTTTCTGAACCAATGCTCACTTTTGGGGCTGCTGTCTCACAGACATATAAAGCAGGAATAGTTTGTGTCGCCACTTTGTTGACCGAGAAGAAAATTCTCCATCTTCAGATCAACACAAATTGTCCACTGATGTTCATAATACTTAATCTTTTTTTAAAGTAAACACACTTCAAACTTTTCCCAACTTTTTAAGAAGACCACCTACGTCGTTACAAAACATTTAGGTTTCTTCTTTCGTTAAGAAAGACAGCAAATCATTTTCCTGTTGACGAAAAAAATGTAACATTTGTCCCAGGTACAAGCAAATTCATTTCTTTTAACCGAGAGTCGATTTCGGAGAGAGTAAGTTCTTTGACGAGGTCAATTATTTTTGGGAGAAACATGCAATGACTATTTCCATTTTCATAACCTTCAGACATTAAAAATTTACCTTCAGTGAGCTCTTCTAAGTGTTGGAATGATGCAACAGGTATGTCATCTGTGTGTGAAACCGGTCAGGATACGTCCATTTCCTTCGATTGTTTCGGTTAGAACCATTGATTTTGGCAAGACAAAATTAACCATCATTTATTGGTTTTTTGGACTCCCTCCAAACCATGGGTGACCCGAATTGTTGACTTCTCTGTACATTTGTTCACTGTCGCAGATGATCCGTACATATCTTGTATACAATAAGACGAACCCACATCTTGATTTGCCTTGACACCAAAATACTCAAATATATCCTGTTTAGCATTTTTAGAATCAGGGACTATTTTATTACCTATCATCACCTCTAAAATTTCAGGCATCATAAAAAGGTTTTTTGTTGCCTTTTGTTATCATTACTTATCATCATCTCATCATCATCATCATCATCATTGAGCTTCGCGTCGGCCGCCGTCAGGATATACTGGCATCCCTAGCCCTCGGCTTTTTCTGCGCCTTTTGACCCCCAACCACTACTTCCTACCGCTGAGATCCCATAGACCGTACACAGCCGCGTTTTACCCACGGGCCTGTAACCACACTTCGAGCAGATCAAAGCGGCAGATCAAAGGAGGCGGACTAGTCCAAGGAGGTGGACACGTGGCGCCCACGTTTGCTCTGTAGACTCACTGGCAGCGCATTACTCTCCTTGTCCGCACGCACACCCGAACCGCCAATTGTTTTGTCCCTTTTCACCAAATATTTCTAGATGGTCTTAATGTTAAATCAATTATCTCAGAACATGAAGCGTAATTTTCCTATTTTTTGAATATTATCTGAGAAGAAAGTATATGAGGACTAATTTGACAAAATGTATGAACGCTAGAGGAAGTGACGAGTTCGTAATGCTCCATTGGTGAGGGGGGGGGGGGACTCGTGCGAAGACGGCGCCGGCGACGCGAGGGGAGGCGTGGGCGTGCAGCCTCGCGTCAATTGTCTTCGCGTTGGGAGGCGCGCGCCCCGGCAGCGGCCGTCACTCACCCGTCCCCGACCCCGCCTCACCCCCGCCCCCGCGCCGCCGCGATGCCCGATAAGCCAACGGCGATTAATCAACGCAGAGGCGCGGCCGGAGAGGGGCCGGGGCAGATCTGATAGCGGCGGCGTGGGCGGGGAGCGAAGGGATGGTGGTGGCGGAAAAGGCAGTCGAGGCGAAAGGGGATGGGCAGGGGAGCGGGGCGGCGGGGGCGGCATGGCGTTGGGGGCAGCGGGGGCGGTGTGGGCGGCGGTGGGGGGCGGCGGCGGGGCGGCGAGAGTACGGAGCGTGCTCTGTACGAGAATGGGCAGTGAACTGTAAGTGTACGAGGGTTGCACTGACAGGAAGATGATCGACACTGAGGCGTGAAAACGACTACAGGATCTTCTTTGGTCGAAGGGAACGCTAGTGCTGTTGCTAGGGTCCAAAGTTTTGGTGTGGGCCAACACTGCACTTGCTCGAGCTTTTGCTTCCTTATGTGCCAGACTTCAAAAGTCACTGAAGCCTAAGTCTCCAAAAAAAAAGCGTCGTTCCTTTTAATGAGGGAGTGAGAGAAGTACACGGGAGAGTGCAGTATATTTCCTGATTTAATTATCTAAGTTTCCACTTACTAGGGACAATCAGGCTTGGATTACGTGAAAAGAATATACAGTACACCTTCATTGGCTTCACAGCGCAAGTGGCTTTTGCCTCATTGCCGAGTCGTCACGTTTACTTGATGTTAAGGGCCGGTTTCCACCAACAGCCGAGTAAAATTAAGAGTAGTTACTCGAGAGTATGCATTAGTCTACGATAGTTACTCTCGAGTATAAACGAGCTGAAACGAGCCTTGAGGTACACCTAACGTGATAGGAGCAGGGGCAGAAAGCGCGTCATTCGGAAAACATATTCCGATAATTAGGTTTGGGTTGCGCGATTGGATTATTCAATAAGTCAGCCATTTGGTGATAAATTGACAAATGTATTAAAATATGTAAATGATTTTTAATCGTGGTAAGTATGTGTCACCTTCATTCTATACAAAAAAATGTTCATTTTTTTCACCAAATTGTTTCAGTTTAAAATCAAAACTAGAACATTTATTAATATTCTCCGAAGCTTTTATTTAATCATTTTGAATTGTATTATTAAAATTAATTAAATTTTTAAATCTTTTTTTAAAGAACTCTTCGAGTAATTTCTGCATACATTTGACCAAAATAATCGTCATAGATACGGCATGTGTTTCTGAACGTTTGCAGTGCTAATTTTTGAATTATTCTTCACAAATTTCTTTATCATGAATGTTACATTGCGATGTCTTGATGTTCGAGTCGCTCCGATGATTTAAAGTCCTAGTATGTAAGAATCTCTAAAGTTCTCCGGGGTATCTTTCTTTATTGATGTCACTCCTCATATAATTCCCTACTCAAATATGAAATTCTGTGCAAATGTCTTTGATGATAGCATGGTTTAGTATTATAATGTACTTTGAATTATCATTATCTTTAAAAGATGTGGTTGCTGGCGGATGTATCACGATTGACCAGCCACTTCACCCTCTTGTTCCGTTTTCATATTTCCTTTTCGACGCACACACGGCTCCCTCATTTGTTCGGCCCCGGATTTTTGCTTTTGCATTTCTTTTGATGGGAGCTTTCCTTTAATTTCTGAAATTCCTTGCACAAGTTCAATTCATATGAGATGACAAAGTAAAATATTGTAAGATTTAGATACAAGAATATAATTTTTTCTCTTGTTCCGATGATTATTTTTATTGTTTCATTTTGGGGTCCTGGTAGTGCTTCGCGGGCTCTTCCCGACCCTACAGTCAACGCTGTAGCTCATTGCGTTCTCGTGCTACATTAATGTAGATTTCTGCACATCTTCTCTCTCACGCGAATGGGTCCCACAAACAGACGTCAAAGACCAACTCAAATATGAATTTCTAAGTCACGTGCCCCAGTATTTCAATAATAAGATTATCACAATATTAATATTTAAATTCCTAAATCTAACGAAAATAATTTAACTAAACTACGAAAATTAAAGAAACTACTTACATATGTACGTAGTAATGTCACGGGAACATTTATATGGAGATTGTCAAATTCCACGTGTGATTAACTGTGCTTCCTTTATCAAGAAGACATCTCAAGACATCCGAGAAGCTATATTTTGATGTAAATTAGTTTGAGTTTATAGTTGTGGAATTTGAGTTTACGTGTCCACAAATAATTTAAGATTTTCATGTATTCTGTTCACTTTTAGAAAAACCAGCCAACCAAATTTAATCTTTGGGCTATGATAATATTCAGTTTTGCCTATATCTAGACATGGTTAAATTTTCAGATAGGGGACTAAAATTTTTGTAATAATTAAACTAGAATGAAAGTTATTTAATATTTTGCAACATCCTTATATGTGTTTTATAAGAGAACCAGAAAAGGTGACGGCTTCTAGTAAAAAGTTCTTAAATTTAGGTGTTTTAAGGATTAAAATGAGTCAAAGTTCAGCTTTTTAGCTGCAAAATTTAAAAAGTTATTAAGTTTTCAATTTCTGCCATTTAACTTCATGAAATGCGGTAGTTCTACCGCTTGCCACTAGATCGCATTATCACCCTTTTCGCGCTCTCGAACCCAGTATAGCTTCCAATGTTCTCGTTCAAAGCACGTTTGTTTGTTCTTTGTTATTACTTGTTTGTTCGGTGAAAAATAATCGATTTAGCTGAGTGACGCGTCATATGACGCCGCTGTGACGTTTCTCTCCTATTTAAAGCGCTGTCTCGCGCTTATGACGGTCTCTTAAGATAGTGTGGCCGGTAATGGGGGTAGTGCCGGGGCAGAGCCTCGTTCTTTTTTGTCGCACCGCTGTGCGTGTTCTCGACCCTTTTCGTCGTCAGTAATGGAGTGGTAACGTAGATGTGTTTAATTAATGAGATCAGTGGTATGTGAGTGCTGTGCACAAGCGTGAGAGTTTTGCATTCGGGCGCGTTTTAAAGCGTCTCACGTTCGCTGTTTTGCGGCCTGAGCTGTCCAAGTTGCTGTCGTAGACGTTTCGTTGGTCGAGGCTGGCGCAAAACAGGTGAGATGTTGTTGGCGATCCGCAGACTCGCGCAGGGACGCACAAGGCGTATCCTGTAGTCCATTTGGCGGAATTCGCTTTGACTCCGTGGCCTTTGCGACATTTTTGCGAGGTTGAGTCGGCGCGTCGGGACTGACAAAGCCTATTGCTGCGTTGTCCCCACGCAAAACCACGCTGTCTGTGTATACAATTGTGCACTATTCAGCCAGTAAGTCTATCATTTTCCCTCCAATATTTTGTATATTAATTGTCAATCCCTTTTCTAAATTTCGGGTGTACGAGAATTTATTCTCATCTCGCAGGCTGCCTCATTCCGGCTGTTCTTTCGTTTGTTGCCTTTACTGTTCAAAGTTGATTCGTTACTCAGCTCTGTCGATTCTAAATAGTTTTGAATTGTAGCAATCTAGCGCTGTTATTGTGTTGTAATTCTTTTAGGTCGTTCGTTTTGTAATTTTTGTGTATTTTAAATTGTTTCATTTTTTAGGCTTATGCATTATTGTAATTTTCTGGGGTTTGCAAAACGATTTTGGTATTATATTTTGAATTGTTTTCCGCTATGAAATTGTAATTACTGCGTAAGTATTCCATTCTTGATTTGTTCTTATGCCTTTTTTGAGAGGTATTCCATATTGGGTCTCTGTCACATTGCTTATTTCATCTCAGTGACCAGTAATTCTGTTTAGATTCAAAGTTTGTACAGATGTTTTCATTCCTGAATAAATTTGAATTATTTCCCTATTTTCAGCTTGTTTGTAAATTGTTTCTTTCCTTTCTTTCAGGTATTTGATGCTGAAATAAATTGGCAAATAAACGTTGAATATTTATCGAGTCTGGGTGTGTAATAATCATGCTATCCTTGATTTTCAAGCTATTTTCCCGCACAAGTTTTCCTCGTTCCTGATCGTAGATTTCCCCACTGGGATTCTCTGCCAATCTGAGGAAGGGGTCCAAAGCCTAGGGTTTTTGTGTTAGGCCCGCTCAATCCATTAGGTAATCATTTCCGGTCCCTCTGCCTTTATTACATTCATTTTTGTACTTTCAATTCTCCTTGGGCAGTTGTACATGTTCTAGCGTTTTCTCGTGCGTGACAAAAAGTCACTGGCGACCGTATAAATTAATTTAAATCTTATTTCTCCTCTATATACTTAAATTAGCCATTGAAACATAACAGAGATACCAATTATTCGCGTTTTCTACGCGTCCTATTTCCAAATTATGAAACATAATATTGAATTAAAAAAAGATCGTCCCTTCGTAAATATATTATGAAGTTAAAATTTGACTTCGTTCTCAATAAAACTGATTTCAATATCCACGAAATCTAATATCATCCCACGGAATCTGAACCATGACATTCGTCTCTCATGATTTCCAAGATCATTCTGTTCTAAAGGACGCCAAAAACTAACCCTTTCCATCCTGACAATCATCTTTCTCTTTCCTTGCCCCATACACTGTATTAAAATGTGACACAATTGGTTTCAGTATTTTTCCTGGGAATATAACTTTTGATGAAATATTAAAATTTTATTTTATAATATGTAGTTTGTTCCTTACTGGGACTACTTCTTATCATTAGTCTTGGTGCTCAACGTACGGAATTTTATGTCCATTTCAGCCTCGACTACATGCGAATCCTGAAATTTGCACATTAGCATTCACGTTTTATTTTCACTAAAACAGAAAATAGCTACCATACTATCTATTGACAAAAAACTCAATCTAAGATGACAATGTCTCCGGTTTTAATATCAATAAAAGGGAGGCCAGGTTATAATGTCAAAATATTCTTTAAGATATCGGGTAATTCTCACTACCCCGCTTGCGGTGAAGATTGTTGTGAATACTCCTGTGGGATGGAAAGGGTTTGTGAGGAAATCATGGGGTGGTTGTGGGAATATGAGTGATTTGGAGTAGAGTGATGAAGATAGAGTAACATGGGATGGTAAATGTTGGAACAGATATGGGATACCCTTTTATGTAGAAGTTGCCGGTATTTGACACACAACTGTACGATTCTTTTTCGCAGTTTACACTTGTTTACGCGTGTTCCTGGCTTAAATGCTTTTTCATTTCTTGGCAAGGCTGACGGCGCATAAGTCATGACTTCCATTCAGAATCTGTCAGAAGTATCACTTTGATGACTGTAAGAACTTGCGTGGGAGTGCAGGCGACGAAGTGGAGGTGTGAGAGTGGAGGGGTGCGAGTGGAGGTGTAGGAGTGCAGTTGTGGGAGAAGAGCGTGGGAGGGGAGTGGCGATAGTGGAGGTGTGGGTGTAGAAGTGGAAGTGTGGGAGTGCAGCTTGGAAGTTTTGAGAGAGGGGAATGGTGGTAGTGGTGTGAGTGTGAGAGTGGAGAAATGAGAGTGGAGATGTGGGAGTGGAGGTGTGGGAGTGGAGGTGTGGGAGTGAAGGTGCGGGAGTGGAGAAGCGGAGTGGAGCTGTGGGAGTGGAGGTGTGGGAGTGGAGGTGTGGGAGTGGAGGTGTGGGAGTGGAGGTGTGGGAGTGGAGGTGTGGGAGTGGAGGTGTGGGAGTGGAGGTGTGGGAGTGAAGGTGCGGGAGTGGAGGTGTGGGAGTGGAGGTGTGGGAGTGGGATGGGAGTGGAGGTGCGGGAGTGAGGTGCGGGAGTGGAGGTGTGGGAGTGGAGGTGTGGGAGTGGAGGTATGGGAGTGGAGGTATGGAAGTGGGGGTGGGAGTGGAGGTGTGGGAGTGGAGGTGTGGGAGTGGAGGTATGGGAGTGGAGGTATGGAAGTGGGGGTGGGAGTGGAGGTGTGGGAGTGGAGGTGTGGGAGTGGAGGTGTGGGAGTGGAGGTGTGGGAGTGGAGGTATGGAAGTGGGGGTGGGAGTGGAGGTGTGGGAGTGGAGGTGTGGGAGTGGAGGTATGGAAGTGGGGGTGGGAGTGGAGGTGTGGGAGTGGAGGTGTGGGAGTGGAGGTGTGGGTGTGGAGGTGTGGGAGTGGAGGTGTGGGCGTGGGAGCGTGCAGTGGCGCCGTTGCAGCCGGCGCGTGGCTGCGCCGGGGCCGGCGCTCCGGGCGCAGCTGCGGGCGCAGACGCCGCCCACGAGCGACGTGTCCTCGCTGCCCCCGCCGCCGCCGGCGCGTCTCCCCACCCCGTCCCCGCCTCGCGGCGCCGCTCGCCCGCTGCCGCCCCGCTCGCTCCCCGCAGCCCTCACCCTTAGGGCGACATCACCGGATCCGTGGGGGCGGCGGGCCGCAGGTGCGCCCAAAGAACTCGCTGAAAGCCAATCGCATGCACGAAAGAAAACTCAGTGAACGCACAGCTAAAATTAACCAAGCTTGAGATCTCAAATTTGCAATAAGCCATTCACGTGAAATCGTAGATTCCCGACTTGCATCTTTTCATTAGAGTTAGGATTGAAAATAGGTGACACGTACTGATTCTCAATTCCCATTCCTTTTGCTAATAACATAATTTTTTTTTCGGAAGAATATTACGCGTGCTTATTTTAAAAATCGTTTACGCCCTTACATTTTCGAACAGAAAAATTCAACTACATCTTTAAACGTCTTGTAAGAATAAAGTGAACTTATAAATGAGGCATAGGATTTGCATTTTTAACTCTGAAGTTTTTGAAAATTGTAAAATATTGAAATATTTTCGGCTTTTAACTACATAATTGAAGATAGAGATTTTTCCTTCAATTTGTTTTCCGTAATTAGTTCTTTCGTTTAGATAATGCACACCTTCTAACGTTTTAGGAGTTTTCGCGCAGTATTGAGTGATATATGTGCAATATTAAAAAATAATGAAAACAAGATTTTCTCAAAAACGGCTACAATTCTTCTCTGTAAACTTTTAGTATGGATAGTGCTAAATGTACTCTATAAATGGTATTAACGCCATTATACTCTTATTTGTTTCCCTCTCATGTGAATATTTACTTTATGGGCGCTTTGTATACATTATTGAATTTGTTAAATAAGAGCTTCAAATAATGTCTTATAACGTTTCTCAAAAACTCGAAAGTTTTCTGCGAAAATGAACTCAAAATGTTGCATTTTCAGAAACGCTGGAACACCATTTCTCTGAAATGGCTCTCAAAAACAGTAATAATGCGCTGTATAAAATGACATAAAAGTCATTTTACTATATTTCTTTGTTGTTGTTTTTAGTCTAGAGCTATTTCTTTTTGCGTGGAAAAGCTCTAGTATGGAATACTAAGATACGAATTTTCAAAATTCACAATTAAAAGTGATGATATAGGTATGTCTAAGGTTTCTTGGCTATCCACAATGCTTTGAGGGTGAGGGTTGCCGATGGGACGGACAGAGTAAGCGAGACGGTGTGAAGGAGGGGGGGGAGCCGCACCTGGTAAAGTATGCGAGACGAGAGGAACTGATGAAACGAGGTGCCGGGAAAAGTAGCACAGAGCATCAACTGCCACTGCAGGGTGCCCAATGACCGTGCTTGTTATAGACCCACACATCTCTTATTAGTATTAAGGAAAGTATTTGTTACCACATTGCCGCCGAACTTTTTTAAAAAATTTGGCGCCTAACCTCTAATAAACATTTTTAAACTCTCCTTGATATAAATCCAGGCTAAACTCGGGCATTATTAAGTATCTCTCGTTCAAGTATGTTTTTCATTAAAAACCGCAAGCCTAAGGCAAAGAAAAGAATACATCCAAAGTCATATTTTACATTTAGAATACAGTAATTCTCAGAGCCGCTACCAGAGAGCAGCATTTTTTGAACTTTTTCGCTGTAGACGCCAGAATTTTAAAGAATTAGAAAAATTGACAGAAAATAGTTATTTCGCTTGCTTTATTGCATAGAGATTAAAGAGGTCGTTGTTTCCGCACGGAACAGAGGTTATTTTCCTCAACAGCTGTTAGTCATCATTTAAATATCAGTGTATTATTGACGGTCTCCACAGGTCATGCAATGTAAACTCTTTGAACTCTCTGAAGAGTTTACATGCAATGTAAACTCTTTGAACTCTGCGTACTGAAACATGCGCATTAAACATGGGTAGACATTGCTGATGGCAGTCACGAAGAGATTTGGTAAAAAATGTTAATACAACTCCAAAACAGAAATCAGAATTACTGGTCGGTGTAAGACAGGCCAGTCGACATTCCAAATTTCATATTTACTGCTCTCCCAAAATGCTAATGACTAATTTGAAGCCTTAAAAATATTCTAGAATCTAATGCTGCTAAACAGTTTCTTGCTATTGCTAAACAGTTTCTTGCTATTGCTAAACAGTTTCTTGCTATTGCTAAACAGTTTCCTCTGTATTAACATCATCGCTTCCAGTCAGTTCGCATTTAGACCGAAGCATTCGACATTGTCCAAGCTTTTTCATGATAAAACATTTAAAACAGCCGCTTTTCTGGATTTTTCTTGGGCGTTTGTTTGTGTCTGGCAGCAGGATTTATTATTTAGCTGCGTCGCATAGGAACTTCTGATTATTTATTTAAAATAATATGTAGCAATACGCAATTCGTAGTAATATGAGTGCTCCTTGACATTAGACTACAATGGACACCGCATATCATGAATATCTAATAAGGTCAGACTGCACTTTTCAAATTATACCCTTTAATAACAAGTCGGCTCTTAACAGATCTCAGCCGTTTACTTTACAAAAAGTACCCGTCGCTCTCGAATTACTTATGCATGTCTTGTACGCGATGGAGCTCCATCTTCGGAACGAGAAACTCTCCAAACCTTTCAAAATAAAATCCTTGGCACTCCCGTAAGAGCGCCTTGGTACGTTTCCAACAAATAATCGCACAGAATTTGATCTTCTCACTACTGAACGTTTTATTAAATATCTGTCCAACAAATTCTATAAATTCCTATCATCACCTCCAGCAACTAGTTTTTTTGATATTAGGAAAGATCACAGAAGAATTAAATCTAGTTTTCCCAAAAATAAATTTAAGCCATAAAGTAAAAGCCCATGATTGTCCTATGCCTACTTCATGTAACATTTTTTCCCCAAAACCTAATCTAGTCCCCCATTCTTAATTCTCAGAATTTTGATTGATTAATTGAGGCCCCTAGTGGGGGTGTCCTCACAAATCTGAAACGCCATTGCTCAGCTTGTTAGATGACAATCTCTATCCTCGCAGTAAGAACAAGTAAAATAACAATAATATTTCACGCAAAACTACTAGGAAATTATTATTATTATTATTATTATTATTATTATTATTATTATTATTATCGAAAACTTGTACATGATGTTATTCCAATACCTGTCTTTGAAGAACATAAAAATCTCTATCTTCAATATTGTAATTGGAGGAACACATTAAGATAGTTTTGAACTTTTTGCAACTTCCGAAAATTTAGAGAGTTCAACGAAAATGCGACCTTCACCATTTTTACGGGTGTTTTGCTCTTTTGAGCAATTTTTCGGTATCATTGGCCTATGTAACCTGTATTCTCGCTACTCAACGTGTAGGGGAAGTAATTTTTAACTATTGGAACAAAAGTGATCAAATTTCTCGACATCTAGGTCTCACAATTCGAATTTTTTTGTCGAAATATCGCAGTTTTGTTGCACATTACAGTACATTTTCATACTTAGCAAGTATGAAAATGCGAGTGCAAGTATGAGTATGCGAGAAAAGAATGAAAGTAAATCTATTGAAATTCCAACCACCCACTTCTCACCAAACTCCACCACCCTTCATTGATCGATTAAATGATTGAATCATGATTTCGGGCTACGGTCATTAGTTTCGTAAATATAGTACATGTTATTTATCGCGCGAGGCGGTGATCTTCTCCCGCTGGTCCCGACCGTCGTCGTCTTGCGGGGATTTTCGCCAACCAGGTATCTCCCACTTAAATCGTCCGGTCTGAGAGCGCTGTTGATTAAGAAGAATTTCCTTCTTTGATGTTATGAGCTGGAGCTTTGCTGGAGAAGGGAGGATGGCTGACCTCCATGAAGAAGTAGGTCTTAGACGCTAGCCGGAGGCGTAGCCCTTGTGCTGTCCCTTGAGGCACTCGAAGCACTAGCTTAGAACTCCATGTTCAATAAGGCACTAGCTTAGAATACTGAAAATAAATGCAAAAAACTCCGCAAAATTCAGGAGGGAAACCAGAGAGCGTTGCAAACCGGTCCGTACTCAAAGGTGATTCCCGACAGAAATGTAGGCAATTAAAATAAATTATTTTCACAAAACTAGCTCCAATATTTGTATTAGAGCAAAGTATGGTTATTAAAGTTGCGCTGGATCCATTTTTCAGTGAAATACCTGTGTTTTCGAAAACTACAAAAAAACACAACAAAACGTCAAAATTGATACAAGAGATTTTATACTTAAAGAAATCTTTATTTAAAATAAATGTTTAAATATATAATTTTTATAATAACTGAAATATTAAAATTATTACCACCAAAAAGGCTCAATTTCTTTTCACGGCGATCGAAGTACATAAACTTACAAACATTTCGTAGGCTCTATTTTGCTCATTAAGAAGTTAAAAATCAAAAACGTTTTATAAGAACCGAAGCCAATGTTAAGGCAAAACCGAACGTGGTGTTGTAGTACCACAAGTTGACAAAGTAATAATATTAATTTAAATACTGTCAATAAACGATTGAAAAAGATACAATTTCCGCGCAAGTCCATGTGGCTCTCCCTTACCGAGACGCAAGTGGCAGAGCGAGCGTGCAGTGGTTAATGTGCGCCGGCAGGCGGGGCGGCGCCGTCGCTGGAGCAGGGCTACTGGACATCGGCGTCGCTGGCGGGCGGCGTCCCCGTGCTGCCTCGCCCGCACACGCCCTCGCACTCGCCCTCGCCCCCGCTCTCGCCCACGTCCCCGCCGGCGCCACGCGGCCCCGTACGCCGCACCTCAGCCGCCAACCCGCGCGTCCACACCCTCGCCTACCAGGGCCGCTTGGGGTGAGCCACGCCACTTTCACCATGGACCTCACTCAAGCGCATTTCAAGCGGTCCACACGCCCACACTCTCACCTACCAGGGCCTCTTGGGGTGGGCCACGCCACTTTCACCATGGGTCTCAAACACTCAAGCGCATTTCAAGCGGTCCACACGCACACACCCTCGCCAACCAGGGCTGCTTGGGGTGAGCCACGCCACTTTCACCATGGACCGCAAACACTCAAGCGCATTTGAAGCAGTCCACACGCCCACACCGTCGCCTACCAGGGCTGCTTGGGGTGAGTGTACAGAAAAGTATACAGAAAAATGTTCACTCATGAAATCTGATCGTTTATATCAAATGGATTCAATTTACATCGATAAAACATTGAGGAATTGAATAATCTTTGAACGATTAATTTTTTCTTATCGTATTACCTAAAAATGAGCTGCTTCCTTGTCCTAGTTTATCACAGTTTCCGTAAGACACTAACAAATTTAATAACAAAATGAAATTACTATCTGGCAATCATATGCACAAAGAACTCTTAACTACTAAATAAATTACAAATTACGGTTTCCTATGACTGCAGTCTATTCTAAATTCAAAACACGACAGTCAAATGAATATACAACAATCTGGTTTTTAAATGAATGTCGTCTACTTCAAATCTAGTACGTTTACTCCACATCCATTCCATAAAGCATTCTGCAAAAGTTCGTACAGACTGAATATCTCCCCTTTGCAGTTCTAACCACTGCGCGTAACGGTAAGTTCGTTTTTTTTTGTTTTTTTTATTAAAATGTTCTTGTTGAGGTATGACATAGTTCAGTGGAACTTACACTATACATATGTTTTTGTTGCTTATAACTAACATTCACATACTAAACTTAATCTAATACATAGGTGAAGGAAACCATCATTGGTACCTCGTTAACTGTCAATTTCGGCGAATTTTTGTTAGGAAATGTGTGATGGGTTTATTTTTAATTCGGGTGGGTTGGGGTTGGGTTACGGCCGAGGTTTGAGAGCTTTTAGGGTGGGGATTTGTGGGATGGTGTAGTAGAAATTAGTGGAGAGGTAGTTAATTGGTTGCCTGCGGGTTCTATGGTAAATTCTTATGTAGTTTGATCGTGTGTTGTGACAACAAGGGGCGTTATTGAACTATTCTGAGGAAACTGGTTGTTGGAAGATTTGAATTTTGTGGATATTGGTTTTTGCGGCGTTGATCCAGATGGGACATGCGTATAAAAGGAGGGGTCTAAGATGGATTTATATATTATAATAGCTGTGTTTATATGGCAGTGAGGAATTTCTATTGATGATAGGTTTTATGTAGGTATTGTTTTACTTTTTGCTTGATTAACTTTATTTTGTATGTGTTTTTTCCAGTTGAGTTTCGTGTCTATGTGCAATCCAAGATATTTAATTGTGCTATTCTGTGGATGCCAGATTATTGTTTCATTATTTAATGTCAGAGGAGTGGGTGGAGAGTAAGTCTGAGGGTGATATTTTAAGCAGCGGTTTTTGATGGGTTTCATTGGATTTTCAGTTTAGGTGGCCCAGCTATCGATTCGATTGATATATATTGCATTTTGTTGCGTATTTCGTGGAAGTCACGTCCTGAAGAAAATAGTGGCCGTGTCGTCGGCAAATTGAGCGATTTTTATTGAACTTTAGTGTTGGTAAGTCTGCTACATAGATATTGAATCGAGTTCTGGGAGATAATGGTGATCCTTGGGGGAGGCGACATTTATTTGCCTTGGGTTTGAGTGATGGTTATTGACATTAACTGAAAATTTTCTGTTGGATAGAAAACTGCGGATATTGAGGTATGTAATGAGGGTTTCCTATTTTTTTGATTTTGTATAGTAGCGCCTGATGCCATGTTCTGTCAAGTTTTTGGGTTATGTCAATAAAAATGCCTATTGTATGAAATTTTTTCTGGAATGAAGAGTATAAGTGTTCTGTGATTCTTAGTAAGCTGATTCTGAGGTGATATATTTTTGTGACTTCAAATTGCTTCGCGGGGGTATGTTTTTGTTACCACTTAGACTGGTTAGGACGTTTCGCGACTTATTTTTTCAAAAATACTTTGGCTACCGTTTGGGTGTGGCGGTGTAAGCTATAGACGGTAACTATTTGGTTGCTGTAGCACAATGTTGGTTGTTAGGTTTGGGTAGGGGATACTGTTGCGTGTGTTCGGCATTGTTGGGGAAAGTAATGATTCCTGAAACAAGAATTGTATATATTGGTTTAGGAATGCAATTGCGGAAGAGGTAACTTTTTTAATTATGTTGTTATCAATGTTATCATGTCCAGGTGCTTTTTACGTGGTGCTTTTTTATATTATTGATTTCTGCTGGCGATTATATTTGTATTTTCGGGGTGTGACCATAGCAGGTTCGATTTGATTTTTATTTATTGTTGTTGTGTTCGGGATGGGGTTTGGTACGTTTGTTTTAAATGTTGACGCGAAGTCATCAAGCTAACTCTTCGCTGTTATGAATAGAGGTGTATGCTTTGCCCGATGTCGTGTTTAGTGTAGGTTATAATTGTCTTTTTCGTAAAGTTTTTTTTTTGTAAACTGCCCATAGCGTATTATTTTGATAGTGGTGAGTTGTTCTACTAACTTGTTGATATTGTTGATTGTTGTGGGATTGATTAATCTTTTTACTACGTTTGTTTATGATTTTAATTCTTTTTTAAGTTCAGGAGTCTTTAAGTGGTCTATAGTCTTCTTTTTTGTTTTTAACTTTGATACTTTGGAGTATTCGGGAGGAGCTCTTGATTTTTAGTTTTTTAGTTTCTTTAGTGTTTACATGCGACTCTTCTACGTTATGTGAATTATGTGTTGAAATAGAGGAAACATGTTCAATTTCGTAGGGCTATTGAGTATTTGGGAGCGGTATTTTTACACTAAAACGATTTTTTGGAATTGGTTTCAATTTATTCTGCCTATCTTAGATTTGGGTGCTGGGGGCATGTTGTGGTGGCAAGCTGCTGCTGTTATTAACACTGGATGTGGTCAGAATCGAATTCGAATATAAGGTAGAAAAGAATGTTATATTAGTTGGTAAGCCGATGTCGAAGAATGTCTGGTTTTTATTTTGCGGTCGAATGGATATATGTAGTTTTCAGCGGGAGTGATTAATTTGATTTTAGTATTTTAGCGTATTTGTGATAGTATGAGTCCCATTTTGATTGTTTGTCGCCATCCCAATTAGTATTCTAGCATTGAGTCGCCAATTAGTAATGTGGTATTCGAAGATTGAAAAAGGTGTTAAAATTGATATCCTTATTTTCGAAGTTGGGGGATATATACAGTTATTTGTTCCATATCTGTTATTTTTATGGCGCGGATGGCTATGGCTTCAGTTCTGGGGAATTTAACACGTCAATT
>JAHLJT010009355.1:63849886-63894378 GCA_031308135.1 Acheta domesticus
GGAAAGTCTGTGCCATTCTGTAGCAGCACTTGTTTACTTTCTCTTTATACAAGTAGATTTATTATTTACATATGGTGATTTTTAACTTTTCATCACTACCGATCCTACTTGAACTATTTCTTGAAATGCATCATTTCTTCCCAAGTTGTCCCTTTTGGGAGGAGTAATATCATCCGCATTCAAGGAATCCTCGCCCCTCACCCGTCGTAGAGAGAGATCAGCAAAAGGCGACTCAACAAGCATCTTGACCATCAACCGAGTCCAGAGATTTCCAGTTGCAATAATGAAAACAATCTCATTGCTATGATACGCGATGTTTTACTAATTAGATTGACTACGTAATGTTTCAACACTGTATAGACCAGTTCAAATGTAATTTTCTAAACGTAAGGACGGTTTTTTGAGCGTACAAGATATATAATCGTATATTCTCATATACGGATCACATTCTGTGTATATATCCGTCAAACCTGAAATCTCCTTGTGTGTAGCCATGCAGAAGTATCATCAATCGTAAGTCTTGATATGAGTCACCTTGATATTATCCAGTTTAATGATTGTAGTACGTATAATTCCCGTGTAGCAACGGGGTTTTATTTTCAAGGCAGGCAACGTAGGCAAAATTCAGGACTTTCAACGTTTGTTTTTTTTCATTCCTGAAGTTGCGTCGACTTCAGGGAAAAAGCATTTGAATTATAGTGAAGTTTTCCGTCGCAACGTTTTTGTATTCTCCACATACCCTTCTTACGTACCCGACACATCTCACTCCTTTTCTATCCCTGATTTCTCACAGTAATAGAATCTTTCTGGTCGTTTGGTTGACTCTTGACATTCACATTCTTTATTCAGTAGGTTTCTAATATTTGATTTCAGTTCGCTATTCTTAGTCCAACGAGAAAATGAAGTGGATGTGAACAGACCGGAATGTTTCCATCCGCTAAAGAGTGTGGTGCGGGGCCACTGAGCTGTCGTCTGACCAGCTGTCAACGCCGACTGATGGAGATCTCGAATTCACTTATTTGTAGTTAACATCCTTCAACCTTTGGAATGTGTGGGATGCACAGGAAAACGGACGTTTCCTTCATAATCAGGGTTTAATATCATAGCACTCACAGTAATAATATTATCAGCACACAGTTTATAAAAGATATTATCAAAATTATTTTCGATAAGACAATACAAATGCATGCACCCAACAAAACGAGAGATCTCACCTTCTTGCATCTTACATGTTTTACACGTAGGTGACAAAGTGATGTAGCACTGCAGTAAACTCTCATTAAAAGGAAAGGTATTCATTATGAATACGGCCATGAATACGAAATGAAAACGGCGTTATTTCTGAAACTGACAGTGACTATCATCTATCAATAGCAAGTTCAGGATTCTTCCAGAGTACAAAATTGAACACATTTAAACAGTTGCTTGTCACTTTTGTTGGTTTATTCCCGCGAATGTTTTATAATCTTCCGACGTTTACGGCGAAGGAGCCAATTGTTCTGCCATGGCACATAAGTGAAATAGTGGTGCTACAGAATGGCACAGACTTTCCCGTCTTAGTTTGATATTTCCTTTGGTCTCGGCTAGCTATTCGGACTTGCCACATTCTCTTGCCAGCTGCATCTCTCGCTGCCCAAACTACATTTTTTTGCTATTTTATTAATTTTTTCGGTTTCCTAATGATAAAACGAAAATATTAATTTCAGATTATTAAAGAACAGTAAAACTTATATATCATTTATGGCATATATGGCAATATGTCATTTATGTCATCTCATAGAGTACATTAGGCACTATACTTACCAAAGTTTAAAGAAAAAATTTGGAGCTGTTTTTGTAATTTTTTTTAAAATTCCACATATTGCAGGCAATATTGCGCGAAAACTACTAAAATTTTGAAAAAAAAGGAACATGACCGAATGAAAGAACTCACTTTGGCGGACAAATTTCATTTGAAGGAAAAAATTGTATCTTCAATTTTGCAGTAGGAGGAAGATGCCAGAAAGAAATTCAATCTTTTGCAATTTTCGAAAATTCAGAGTTCACCGTGAAAATTCGGACCTGTGCCACCTAAGTGTATTTTACTCTATTCTCACAAGAAATTTGAAAGAAAAAATTTGCAGCCGTTTTAGAGAAAATGTTGAAAATGTCCCTGGCGCTTCATGTAAGGTACCCCCAAATTTTGAAGAATGTTTGACTCAGGGCAGAGCTTTGACTCAGGCCACATGAGTAGGGGTTTCTTCAATTTGGAAAAAATCGTACGCATGGTTTAGGCGCTAGTGTTGTTCACATACACCGGACAGAGGGACGGACGAACGGACGGACGTTTTGCTTTCAAAAGTGTTTTCAATTGTTTCAATGTTTTTTTCGGTATCAAGCACCCACAAAAAGGGATTCTGGCTACACCACGTGTTAGGGGATTTTTTTCCTTAATTTAGCAATTGGTTTTATCCACTTTTTTGTTGTCAGGGCCCGGAAATAATTGTTTTCTGCCGAATATTCACTGTTTCTTGGCGCAGCATTTCATAACTTTCCTTATACTATTTATATTACTCCGTATATACGTATGTATACGGGAAAGTAAAAATGCAAAAAACAGAATTCACTCAATCGACAGGTAACATACACAATCACATTTTAAGCACCCGATCCTGACACTCCAGGAAAAGTCACATTCACGCTCATTAATTCTCTACAACACAAATGTTATTGTTCCACTATACGATTACATGGTCCGCCAATATATAGAAACTACTTCCTTACTGGGTCTTTGGATACAATTTCCGTTTAATGTAACACTTATCATATAAGGTAAATTTACACTTATTTACACCTTTACATATGATTTTCTTCTGTATATTACTGGCATTGACTCATATTTCACAGAAATATTTTTTTACACATGTTTTTAAAAATATACGGGGAGGCATAAAATCGTTGTACTAATTTCCATAGTTTCATGATCTTTTCCATCTCTATTAGTAACTTCCAATGCCGTGCAGAAATCGTAAGAAAAATGTACAGCCTTCTGCCTTGTGATAGGTATATTTGGCTTCCTTAAATACCCGGAATCTCAGGAGAACCTAAATATATCTTTAATAGTCATTTACATGGCGTGCAGAAATTGAAAGAAATCTATGCAATTTCCGGACAAATGAGAGGATTTTCTCATTAAGGAACTTGTGTATGTTAGTTACTGGAAAAATCCAAAAACGGATTCTATTTTGACTGAAAAATGCAAGTTTTTTAGAAAAATGAAAAAATTTTAGAAATTTGCTTGTTCTCATAATGCGCGTACCGTCCAATTTTCACTCTCAGCGCGTCATTGGTTACGACATAGTGGATGTCATGTGACAGCAAGTCTCCAAGGCAGAGGCAGCGGGCCATTTAATATATGTTACTCACGTGTTGCAGTGGAACAGGAAATGTATGACACTTTGATATCCAAAGCACTGTTGTTCTGCGTACATACTATATGTTTATAAGCTATGATCGCTACCCCCATCTGCCGATGTGTAGTTCGGTGGTGGAATTCTCGTCCTAGTGAGATGGGAAAACTCCCACTTCCCTAAATATAGCATGCACTACACCTATGGAACACTCGTCAAGACGAAATAACTCAATAAACCAACGAAAAACGTTTGCATGTTGATGTGCAGTAAAGCAGGGTATACCTACACGTACCTACACGTGCGTCCGTGAATTGTTGAGCGCTCTGTGTTGGTACCAGCTTGACCGAGTACGCTAAAATCTGCGCCTATGGAATGTTGTGCCATGTGTGGAAATGTAGAGTGACGGGCACGCCAAAGCCTTCCTGCAAAGAGTGTTGAGCGTTGTCTGCGTGTGAGTGCAACTTGGCGGAGTACGCCAAACCTTCTCATGTCGTTGGGGAGCGTTATCTGCGAAGTTGCATAGTGTGGCGAGTTACGTGAAAGCCTTTGCACGTTGGATGTTGAATGTGGTGTGTGAGCGCGTAGCGTAGCGGGGTATGGCAAAGCATTCGTCCGAGGGGTGTTGAGTACGGTGTGTGGCTGCGCATCGTGGTAGGGTATGCCAAAGTCCTAGCGGTGTTGAGTGCAATATGTAGAGGTACGCAAGGTGGTGAGGTGTGCCAGAACCATTTTCTACGGTGTGTGTGCGCACAGAGTGACGGGGCACGTCAAACCCTTTGTCCGAGGGGTGTTGAGCACACTGCGTGGCAGGAGACGGTAATGCCTTCGCCCGAGGGCCGAGGGTGTTCAGCGTGGTACGTGGGTGCGCAGTGTGGCCAGGTAAGCCAAACCCTTCTTCAGAGGGACGTTGATCGCGGTGCGTGGGTGTGCATCGTGGCGGGGTACGCCAAATCCTTCTTCAGAGGGATGTCGATCGCGGTACGTGGGTGCGCAGCGTGGCGGGCCACGCCAGAGCCTTCGTCCGAGGAATATTGAGCACACAGCGTGGCAGGAGACGGTAATGCACATCGCCCGAGGGTGTTGAGCGTGGTACGTGGGTGCGCAGTGTGGCGGGGTACGCCAAACCGTTGCTCAGAGGGATTGTCGATCACGGTGCGTGTGTGCGCAGCGTGGCGGGGGTACGCCAAACCCTTCTTCAGAGGGGCGTTGATCGCGGTGCGTGTGTGCGCAGCGTAGCGGGGTACGCCAAACCCTTGTTCAGAGGGATGTCGATCGTGGATGTGTGCGCAGCGTGGGGGAGTACGCCAATCCCTTCTTCAGAGGGGCGTTGATCGCGGTGCGTGTGTGCGCAGCGTGGCGGGGGTACGCCAACGCCTTCGGGTGGCCGCGCGTGGTGCCTTCGCGGAGCGCGTGCTCCGCGCCGCCGCCGCCGCAGCCGCACCCCGTGCAGCCCGTGCGCCCCAAGTCGCCGCCCGCGCGGCCGCGCTCGCCCCTGCGCCCGCCCCGGCGGTGCACGCGCTGCCCAGCGCCTACCTCTCGCCCGTCGCCAGCGCTAAGGTACTCCACCCACGCGACGCCTCAAAGGAGACTTTGCGAATGATCTGCATCCGCAGTGTGGAATGTCTTGTTGGTACGGTTAGTTCGTGGGCATTTTGTTTCTCACTGAGGAAAGAAAAGTTATTTTTCCAGACTATAAATTTCGTAGCACAGCACACGAATTTTACTCTAGATCCGAAATTAAACATAAACTGAGTCCGAGTTCTGATACTTGTGGCGGACCGTTTTTTGAGTGCCACTATTGCAGCGTTATGGCTCTCAATACTCCCGACTCTACTACATGACATTTCGTGCTGACGAATGGGATGACGAAGTCAACATCCACATTTTATGTTTATGTTGTGACCACCTGCGATGAAGTGACCGCATGTGCTTGAAACGTGCAGAATGAGTGAACGGTCCGAAGGGATTGGTTTCAACGGCAAATACAAGGAATAGACATTTCTTTGATTGACATTGAGCAGCCTTCTAGATCTTTTACATATGCATGGTGCCAGCTATCTCATAGTACAAACCACAAAACACCAAAAGATAGAAACGAACTCTGAATGTAAATCGACGGAAATAGTTGCGTTCCAAGAGAGCTGGCAAAGAACTAAGCTCGCAACCCGTCCCACCAACCAGAACCTTATTCTGTCCACCAAAGTTAGTTGTAAACTATTTTTGTGAAGTAAATACTACGTACATTTAAGTGAGAAATTTTTAGAAAGCATTTTCTTGGGGGAGTGATCAATAATTCTTTCTGCAATCATGACCTTCAACTACTTCTTACTTTCACTGTTCATTGATTGGAAAGTTTTATTTCTCGAAAGCTTACCATACAGAAGACTTTGTCTTACGCGTACCGCAAAGCAGATGAATATATAAAAACAATGAAGTACAGTAAATAAACCACTGGGGCAACGAAAGTCAATATGGCTGCCGCCTCGCATATTGAGAATGATCCCAAGAGTTTATACGTGTATGTTTCCAAGAAACCATGCTAAAACCAGCCTGATAGTGTCTTTGGCTTATTCACTTCAAAATGCCGGACTGAGCTCCCATTGATTGCCTCATTCGTCAACATTTCATTCGTAGGCCAAAGGCCCAGGTTATTTAGTAAATAACTCTTACTGAGTCAATACAGACGTAGAGGAAGAGAGGCATCAAATTAAAATATGAGTAATGAAAGTAGAAGAAAACATGAATCTACAAGTGGTATATCTATACAAATAAAAGTTAATTCAATAACATGTAACAGACATCGGTACCACAAAAAATAGTGTACGAATAGATAGGATATTTTTATAGGCTTTTCTTCAGGATTATCACAATATCCATACAAAGTTTTGTAAAGATTAATTCAGCACACTAGGAAGAAAATATATAATCTAAATAATAAATTGGTAGAATCACCACGAATCACACTTTTACGCCTGTCGCTATTCCAAATTTCAACTTGGCTCATAATAAATTCCACCAGAGGTAAGTAGCGGTACTACAGAACTGATACCTAGTAGCTTTGCTAGAGGCCAGTAGCAGTGCGTAAGATATAATATTTTAATCTAATAGCAATGTACTGTAAAATAAAATGAAGGAACATTTCAGTATTTTATTAGAATTTGAACAAATTGCATTACAAATAATAATCTTAAACACCGTGCTTGCGAGCGAGCGAGCGCGGTGAGTCGGGGTGTGGGCGCGGCAGAACTGGAACCTAATAGACTAGAGGCCAGTAGAAGTGCGTAAGATAAACATTTTTAATATAAAAGTAATAAAATGTAAAATAAAATGAAAGAAACTAGCAGTATTTTATTAACATTTGAACAAATTTCTTTAAAAATTAAAATACTAAACACCGTGGTTCATATAAAGTTGATCTCATTCACAAGAATTGTCTATGAAGAAAGCCCGCACAACGCCGGGTGGTTTGCAAGTACTAGAGAGTACGTGGTGTGGAGGAGGGAGGCGAGGAGAGGGGGGGCGCAGGTGCGTCGCGCGTCGAAGCGCACGGGGCTGCTGCCGGCGGCGCCGCCGCCGCCGCCGCGCGTCGCCGTGTCCGCGTCGCCCGCCGTGGCCGCGTGCCGCGAGGAGGCGGCGCCCGAGGAGCCGTGGGTGGTGCACGGGCTGTCGCGCGACGCGGCGGCGGCGCTCGTCACGGCGCACCTGGTGGCGCACGCGCAGGCGCTGCGCCGCGCGCACCCCGCGCCCGGCGCGCCCGTGCTCACCGTGCAACGCCCCGCGCCGCCCGTGCTCTACCACTTCCACTCCGACGACGACCAGGTGCTCACCACCACTCTGTCTACAGTGCGATTGTATGAAAGCTGTCTTTCAAGCACTGTCTTCACGATGTCACGGCCTTTCGCGTTTTTCTCGGTCATGCCGCTAAATCATAATAATAATAATAATAATAATAATAATAATAATAATAATAATAATTATTATTATTATTATTATTATTATTATTATTTCCTGCGCTCGGTGGCAGGGTTTATACAGATCATATAAAGACATACAAAGATAACTTAAAAATACATATTATAAGGAAACTACAACTAAGTAACTAAGAAATATAACACACACAAATATTTGGCTATCACACGCAATTCCCTAGACGATTCCGGAAGCAACGTGTACAAGGGGGAAAAGTCGCTAATACTGCAGCAGGTACATTGTTCCAGGTAAAATGTCACATGATCGTGACTGTATCAAGCAATGCTTGATCATGAGACATCTAGCGGCACGACCGAGAAAGCCGCGAAATGCCGTGATATATTCCAACGTGAAGACGTGTCTTGAGAGGCAGCTTTATAAAAATCACACTGTACTCCATGCAGCGACAACTGTAATAAGCAACATATGCAAAGGTGGCTTAGGGCATCAACTGATGTCCTGCAGTGCCTCTGGCCGGAAGGTTCGGAGATTCCAGACACGACGATGGCAGCTCTTTTGACACTAGCTTGTCAGCTAGAACGAATTCATGCACTCTCTGGAGGAGAATTCCTGAGACCGGCTGCTCTGATCTGTAGTTTTCCGAAGTTTCGCCGATCAACATCACGCGAATGCCGGAGTAGTAACCTAACATACGGGCCACGGACCGCTCGCTATGTTTTCTTCCTCTTCCTAGTCCTATCCTTGTCCCTTACTTACACTCATACTCATATGCACTTACCACACATGTCAGGATACCAGTCGGGAGCTTACAGCTTGTCCCGTCAGAGGCAGTGGGCCGCTGGTGAGAAAATCCTGGTTTGGGAAGCCTTGTTTGGGGAAAATCTTTACTAGCCGACGTCGCCGCCAATCAGCGGAGGAAGATCACCGCCACTGCTCGCAATAAAACATGCACGACACTTACGAAATCAATGATGAAATGACAAAATGATGTTAGTAGTTGCCGCGCCCGAAGTCATTAATCAATCAAATCAAATCGTAAAAAGCAGCCATGCCTCCTCTCACGCCCCATCATGACTGCCCTGTCCTCACCACCGTCCCACCCACCTCTTTGCACTTCCGTTCATCACGGTCTTCTTACACTCTTTCCGCTACGCCTATTCCTTCCGCTTGGTCCGTTTTTGTGTTCCGTCTCCTCTTTCCGGTCCTTTCGCTTCTCTCGCTCCTGCTCTTTCTACTCCACCCGCTCCTGCTCCTGTGGCGTGGTAGCGAAATTAAGACACGAGCACTATTTACAATATATTTATAAGATTTTTACCCTACGTACAGCTCTGGGTTTATGTTCTCTACCTCCGTTACTCTCAGGCACACAGCTCCCCATTCCTGGCTAGTGCATCCTCCACCAGACGCTTTTCTGCGTCGGTGACCGGACACCCAATGGAATGCACACGCAGAATCACGAGGAATACCCGTCCGCCTGCCGGAGTGGCAGTTGTGTCCCCACTCGACGCACTTTGAAAGCGAAGCCCCTGCCTCCTGGCATCTCTGTTCACTTATTTTTTGCGGTCACGTGATCGCCCAGAGCCCCTCTGAGGGTGAGGGTGACCTCTCGGCCAACACATGCACTCTAACGCGGGTCACTGTCTATTGCCCTGTTCATAGGGAATCGCGACTCCCCCTCAGCCAGCCCTGATTTGCGCTCCTCTTTGTTCACAACATGTGGCTGTTAGCCTTCCAACGTCCGCAAGACCAACGTCCGTTAGCCTGGCACGTTCGAAAGCCTGGCTGCCAATTGACGTTACACTCTCCTTCCGAGTCGCCTGCTCCTTCCAGCCTCGCTGTCCCGCTCCGCGTAAACGGCGATGCCACCCACATGCATTGGGAATTACTCTGAATTTTTCTTTTTGTAAATAAAAACACATTTAGTTGCATTTTTAATGCTAACTACGCTAAAGTTTTAATCTTCGCCGCTAAAAACTCTTCGCTTCAAATCGGGGAGCAATCACGCCAGTGGTTCTAAAGTTTTTGTGGTATATAGAAGCATACCTACTCTTGTAATAATGCTGGCACAATACAATTGTCAGATCCAATGACTTGAAACATGTTTCTCTGTGTGTATGGACGCACTGAATCCTAATCCGAAGCCAGAACCTTCCAGTTTTTTTAATCCTCCCCAATTTGTACAATTTACAATTTCACGGTGATTTTTCGCTATTTAAAACGTTTTTGTGTGTGCCTGTGTTGTTTTAGATTAATTGAGATATTAAATGACTTTCAGTTCCATAAAACATGAGTAAATGCTATACTGTTTAGGAATATGTGTCGACAGCTTCGGAAGGGGCACTTTAACGTTGGCTAACATTTGAGACCACATGGTCGGATAGCGTCAATTTGTTTCGTATGTGACCTTATGTTTCCAAACAACGTGTTTTTGTAAGAACATTTTCGATAGTGCTTTCACATATCCACGATTTAACAATGTTTTCGGTCACTATACAGACCTGATGAACTACTTTAATTAGCAGAGGTGACTTCGCTCGCGAGTGGATCAACTGAGGTTGACACTGGGGGTAGTATAACAAGGGCAAGGTCGAGTCGTGGTGCAGTGTGCCGAGAATGTGCTGGCCAGCGTATGCGATACCCCCCCCCTCCCGGGTATAAAGTAAGAACATGTTACTGCATGTCAGCGCAGTGATCCTGTACACAATTACTAAGGTATTCTTTTTCTCTTTTAGCACCCTTCTCCCGATTTGTATTCAAATTCCAAACAGTACTTGTAGCATTTTCTACTATTTTCAGCCAGCGCCTCGAGGTTAAGAAACTGTTGCTCGTGAGATTTACACTTCGTTGAAAGATAACTTTATTAGTCTTACGTCAACATAGTGAGTTGATCTAGTATTATTAAATGTGCAAATATCCTTACCCAGCCAACAAAATTATCTTATTATAGATTATAAATCGTGATCACAAACTGTCAATTATCTCTGATCGTTATAAATTCATGCGTAGTGGCGGAGACAATTTACTGAAAAAAGGACCCCAGAAACAGAGCAAATGAATATTTACACTTTGGTGGAAAAAGCTGTTCAGTCGTAGTCAAGTACAAATGTACGTACGCACCAAAGTGCAAGTGTACTCTCACTCCGTCTGAAGAAGATTTTTTGCGTCTGAAGGAGAAACTTGCTTTCCTTCCTTTCACAAATGCAATTGAATCTGATTCCCAGTTGTGTTTTTCACACTTTCTTCAAACTCTTGTTTGTGTACGACCATCCGTTCACATTTTATAAATAAAATGACGATATGCCCACTTCATCAATACCCGTGTCATTACTTAAACCAGTGTTGTCAAGGTCGATGCCACGAGCGGGAGTCCGTGGCACGAGTTGCATTACGAAATTGCCTCTCCATGCAGTTCATAACCCCGCCGCAAGAGACAACACCATCACTGTTGTAAAACGGCGGGGTTACTAATAGTTTCCTCCCCCGACGCTAGTGGCGCACAGAAGCTCGTGGCATGACACGATGCCGCGAGGCGTGCCACAGCCACCAGCAGGAGACCTTGACACCACTGACTTAAACCCAAGTACTATCAACCTCTCGAAGAACGTACACTTCAAATACTTCAGATTAATTACCGGAAACGGTGCCTGTCCCACGGCAGGTTTTAGAGGGAAGGGCGTTGCCTGCGCAGAGGGCCATTGGATATCCGCGTGCGTCGAGTTGTCTTGGCAGGCGCTTGAAATGGACTCCCTGCTGCCTCGGACGAGGCCATAACGCCTACTGTTATCTGTCGCCGCTGATCAACTACTTCAGAGGCATTGTGGTCGACGTACAGTCGACCTTCTCATTTTAAGCCTTCTCATTTTAAAAAATTCCAAAGGATTCGGGAAATGCTTAATTATCCACTTCTAGATTTCATTTGTTAAAGGACAAACGAAATCGATTAAGATTTCTATGTGTAACTTTAAGGAAACAATCTACATTAGTTGATTTCTGTGTACTCTATTCTTTCAGACCGCGGAACCTGATAAATCACCCAGTTCCTCGTCTGTCAACGATTCAGGAAACGCAGAAGAGATCAAGAACGTGTGCGCAACCTTTCAGAGAGTAACCTTCAAGGGAATGAAAAGCGACAACACTGACTTCGCTGAAGAATCCAAGTCCCAGAAGAATAGAGACGAAGACGTTTTTATAGACCCAAAGAATCCAGAAGGCGTTCCCAGTCTCACCAAGACTGACGGTGGAAAGGCTTTCTTCCCTTCTCAAATATATCGCGTTAACAAAGATCGGTTATTCAAAGTTGGAGGAGGCAGTAACCCTGGAGCTACAGATGTGATCCCAATTTCCCACAACATTAGTACCTAATATTGACCCGTCGTAAGTAGTTGTTTTTTCAGTGAATGATTAATTTCCTATCGAACTTTTACAGTACAAGTTTCCAAAAATTTTATAACATAAAATATACAGAGTGTATGGTTAATTTAAATATAATGAATAAAAATTATTCAAATGTTATTAAGTATATAAATCTATTACATACCTCTATGGACGTATTTTAGTTTATTATTTATTTCATTACCAATGAATTATTTATTTATAGAGATTTACAAAGTAAATAAGTGGGTACATGACACCATGGTGACATATTTCTCCTCCCAAGTTATTGCCGCAAAGGCAAAGCATATGTGCAAACCTGTACAAATCCTTGCAACTTATAAATCTAAAAGTTTTAAAATACGAGTACTTTGTAGTAAATAACTAATACATAAGAGGATAGAAATTAAGGTCTATTAAAACACAGTACAACAATAAATTACAAAGTATGGATAAAAAGGTTAACAATTTAAATACTTGAACATAAACAAAATCATTGAATTAAATTAAAACTAGATCATCAAGAACCTTACAAAGTATTAATAATTTACAGAGTATCTAGAAAAGGATTTACAGTTTAAAAACAAGATAATGAATAAAAAACATTGCACATTTATAACTGCTTGGAGAATAGAAAAACCATTAAATAATTTGTAGAATAACTGAAACGTTGCAGAATGTAAAATTGTTAAACATATTTTATGACAATAAATAAATGATAATATCAGACTAAGAACTAGCTTGTAAAATCGTCTACGAAATTTGTAGAGAGTGATCCAAGGAATAAATAGTGTGCGCTGGCACATTAATAATCCATGATATCAAATTTTTTCTTATTTATATGTTTGCTTAAATTTCATTTCTTAAGTTCTTGAGGTAGGGTATTAAACATTTTGAAACTTAAGAAAAACTGTATGCCCTTCCAGTTTCTCTATTGATCTTAAGTAGATGGAGAAGAGTACGTTAATTGGAAATATTCAGAAGTTGATGATTTAAATTCTGTAAGAAGCCATAGATTTTTAGATATTTTCAGGAACAAATGCTGTTATGAGGCATATATTGTGCTCTTTAGTATTTATTGTTATAAAGATTAATCAAAGCTTTTGTTGAAAATTAATTTAAGAATTTGTTGAAGTTTCTTGATCAGAGTATACAAAATTACATCAATTGTGTCACCCCACACCACAATTACGTAGGAAGCTACATGCCAGGATAAAGCGTAATATATTATCAGAAACAGTTTGGTCATAAATATGTGTTGTAATTTATAAAATATTTTAATTAAATATCGAAGTTTGTTCGTATGATAAGAAATACCACATTTTAATTTACTTACACTGATTCTTATAATGATTCTACTGATTGCTGGACAATTGCGACGGTAGCAACAGGAGCCGGCATTTTGAAAAGAGTACACTTTCCTAAGAGTTGCATACATTAGTTTTAGTAAATTACAAGAACAAATGCTTGGGATTATTGTCAACATGCGAGGCCGTAAGCTTGTTCATGCCGCACCAGTGTTTTGTTTACTTCGTAGTTGTTTTACTGGCCTTCACTTGTTTGCGGTGCGTGTACGGCAAATTGACCCTTTCCATCAATCAGCAGCGAAGGTAAGTGCTAGTGTTTGGGCATGGGTGGTGGAAAAAACTGTTTTTCTACAACTGCATAAAAAAGACAACTTCTGTGCATCGCTAGCCTCACGTAAAGTACGCTAAACTTTTTAAATATCCATTTAAAAAGGTTGTTGTCAAGACAACTACCTTGTTACCGCGAAAAAAGAATTTTCTCTAATCAAGGCCCTATGAAATACATTTCTGTATTGTCCAGGGTAACAGGTTACTTTTTTTCAGTACACGTTTTTCAAAACCTTTTGTATTATATTTCTATGGAGTTGTAGAAAAAAATGTTTATTTTTTGTGAGTAAAGTTTCCGTTTCTTTCACGGTCGGTTGAAATTTTTTGCCGAGACCATAGATGGAGAGGAAATGCCTATGAAAACGCCCATGAAAGTAGCTCTTTTGCTTGTGCCGCTGCGCGTGCGCAGGCGGGGGCGGGGGCCGGGGCGGGGGCGGGGACGGCGGGGCGGTGGGCGGAGAGGCGCGCGCTGCGGGATGCGCGAGACGCCGTCGACGCTGCGATCGCGGCCTTGGAGAGCGAAGCCACCGCCGACGACAGGTACCCCTCTACCCCCCACCACCACCCCCACTGAAGTCACAGCAACAGTCGCCGCTGCGGCCACTCTGACCTAGGATTCGAGTACCGACGGTGGCAGGATTTCCGACACAGCAACATTGTTAAGTCGAATTCAGCCGCAGTCTGGGGGAGAGGCTCTTCGGATCGGAAGTTTTCCTTGGTTTTTCTATCAACACAAATGCCGGAGCAGAACCCTAAGAAAAAGGCCATGGACAGCCCACGATATTTTCTTACTCATCGCGACCACTTCCCGTCTATAACATGCATTACGGTCAGAGGTCACATGATCAAATAGCTGTCGTCCACAATAAACACTCGCTGGCGCCCTCACACCTGCTCGCCTTCCATCTCAGGGCCCGGCCATCAATTCCCACTCGGTTCACGGCACTTTGTGGGCAAAGTCAGTTCCGCAAGCTTTCTCGGGGTTCTTCCGGTTTGCCTTTCTCGCATTCAGTCATTCTCCTGCATCATCACTCAAAATTGTAATATATCCTTCGTGTAACATCCGTCAAGCTATTTGCCTCAGGTAAGGGCAAACAGGCTAGGAGGGTTAACACAAGTATTTCAATGAAGCCCTCTGCCCTACGATCATGACACGCGCACCCGGCCTGCCTGACGGCGTCGCGACGCACTCTCTCCCCCTTTCCAATGCCCAACCTTAGCTTTGTTGCACGCCGACGCAATAGCTCTCAATGATACGATCCTCGGTCTCTAGACGTTTGGACCATAAAGTAGAACGTCGATGATTCGAATTAATTGTAGACGGACTCCTTCGGCATTCTCGAAATAATCCAATAAAATAGTCGGAGACGAGGGAGAAACTCTGTAACTTATAGTTACAGAAATGGGACAAATGAAGAAACCACTTCCGCAGTACGGTGTTTGAATGTGCAGTGCGGTGTTTGTTCTCTTAAAATGTCGAGAAAAATGTATTTAAATACACACGCAAGAAGTCTTTAAACAGAAAGGAATTTAAGGTGTACAGTGTGGGATTTGGGGAGATTTATAGTAGATTCATTTTACATATTGGCTTTTTTGTTGTCAATAATTGTTGTATTTAAACTATACAAAAAATTAAATTGTTTTGTATGTGTTGTATCTGTTTATTATATAATTTTCTGCAATAAACAGTATTAATAAAATATACTAACATGATTAGGCCGATAAACAGCAAATAACAGACATGGTAAAAGTCTGTAAATCGATGAGGTAGGCGTGTCTGTTATTTGTATTATCGTTCGCGTCCGCAAAATATAATTTACGAAGAAATATTATGTCTTAAATTATGTGAAGATGGAAGTGGGGAAACGACAAATGAGAAAGAGTCGAGAGACAAATGAGAAACTCAGAAAGTAAAGGAGGAAGCAGGTGGATAACGTAGGTAGTGACGCTGTGTAAAGGAAGAAAGAAGGTGAGATTGATTGATTAGTGATTCCGGGCGCACCATGTGCTAAGTTCATTAGTCACGTAAGTGTAGTGCATGTTTCTATCGCGGGAGACGGCGGTGATCCTTCCCCGTTTGATGGCGAGATCCGGCGTCGACGTTGTATGCGTCGGCTTACGGGTTATTTCCTCAACTAGGTGTCCCCCACCAGAGGGTCACCGCTACAACCGGGACAAGCTCTAAGCCAGCGATTGCCGACTGAACAAGGAATGACGAGCTTCTCCGAGTGCCTTACCCCTCCGAGATAAGGCACTCGGAGAAGCGGTGCGAATAAAAGGGGGAGGGAGAGAGGGGCAGACAGCGGTCACCGGTACCGAAAACCTTGGCAGTGGGCTTTTGCCGGTGTTTCAGGCAACATAAGTGGGAATACATCTATACTCGTTAATTTTCTTTCTGTTACGGAAGAAAGGTTTTCTTTTGTAGATACTTGAACATTGGCGAAGTGTGTTCGAAAGAACTGCAGTAAGTTACGAAGTCCAACCTACAGATGCATTACGTAGCTTTGCAACTCAGAGAAATCTGAGAGATTAAAATAAATTTTGAGAGTTGACATAGCTCGCAATCATGGAATGAGAAAAGGATTTTTCAGATTGAAGATTATGGAATATATACTGAAAATAACGAGAATTTACAGAATTCTCAAACAAAACTGTACATAAAAAATAATCAAGCCTGGGGTCAAAATGCTCTCACGTGACCCCTACCGGGTACCTATTTGTTTCATATTTATTAACATTAATTCTTGTTTTAGAACAAACTAATTTGTTATATGATATACTATTATATAAAATATTATTATCCTAAAATATGCAAACTTTCTTTTCCAAAAATGTTATCAAATTGAAGAATGGAAGTGGAATTACAGTGGTTATGATAAAGAGTCAGATATTGCTTTGAGTTATGTTATAATGCATGTTCTCTCTATAACTCTTCATATTGTTATTGGATCATTAACATTACAGATAATAATTTCCAGTTCAAAAAAGGAATTATCGATTTTCCAAGCGAACATTTCCCCCCCCCCACTTCTGTAACATCATTGGAACACTATGCGTCCGCCTCCGCGTCGCGCACTCCTATTGCTCCGCCGCTCGGCTCAGAGCAAGAGAGCAGATTTCTGTGACGTCACAGAGCACTGAGTTGAACCATTGCTCTAAGCTCTCGACTGGTCTCCCGGCATGTGCAGTAGTCTAGTGCATGTGTGTGTATGTGTGTACGTGAGGCATAAGGATAGGGCAAGAAAGAGAAAGGAAATAAGTTAGGTCATTGTTCCAACATTCCCCTGGTGTCGATTGGAGAAACTACGAGAAACTAGAGCAGCCGGCCGCCAGAACCTCCTCCAGACAGTGGATGTTCGACTTAGCTGTCTAGCTAGTGTCGAAAATCCTGCTACAGTTGAGGCTCGGATCCTAGGACCTCCCGACCAGAAGCACTGCAGTACCGTGGCTGAGCCCCCTAAGCCGGTAAAAGAAGGGTGACAGAGTGGTGTGTGTCTGTGCATGAGGTGGGCGGAGGCAAGGGTGGAGGCGCGGAGGCTGGAGCTGCACCGGGGCAGCCCGCCGATGGAGGTGGTGCCGCTGGGGGCGGCGCGGCGCGAGCTGCTGACGCTGGCGCGGGCGGAGCGCCCCCGCCCCAGCCCCCGGCCCCGCGCCCGCCCCGTGCCCCGGCCGCGCGCCCCGGCGCCCGCCCCCGTGCCCCCGCCCGCGCCCCCGCCCGCGCCGCCGCCCGCCCCCGCCCGCGGGCTCGCCCCGCCCCCCGCGCCCGCCCCCGCCCCCGCCCCCGCTCCCGTGGCGCAGGAGGCGCTTGCGACGGCGCGCGACGTGCTCGACCAGATCCTCGTCGTGGCCATGGCCTGCTCCGACGCCATCCGCGCCGCCGACCCTGGGCCCGAGTGCGTGCTGCACCCCCTCCGACTGTACTAGAGCTGCCTCTCAAGGGCCGTCTTCACGATGGAATACATCACGGCGTTCGCCCGGTCGTGCCCCTAGATGTTGCATGATCAAGCAGTGCTTGATACGGTCGCGATCATGCAACATCTAGCGGCTTCAATATTGCAGTTGTGGGAAGGGGCCGAAGAAAATTCGATATTCTATTGTCAGTTATCATAAATCAGTTATTTCAAAGAAAATGAAACCTGCACCAGTCTCTTAAGCGTCCTTTATGCTGAAAATAATGTTTAATCAAAACATCTGGGGCCTCGTTTGAGAAAATTTTTAAAATATTTGAGAATTCACGTAAAATACAATTTCTTCCAAAATCAAAATATCCGTTTCAAATTCAGAGGGCCTCGCGTTCATTTAAATCGATCGGAATATATCAGTTTGGGAGAAAATCGGCTGAACAGTTCAGGCGTTAGAATTGGCCACACGGTTCAGCCGTTAGCGTAGTCAATTGACGTTTTGATAGCAAGGACCCACAAAACATGAATTCTGACTACAGAATGTGTCAGAGATATTATTTTAGTATGTATAGCAACAAGATTTTTCCAGTTTTTCCTTACAAGGGCTCGCAGGTTTTTGCAGTTTTCCGGCGCATGATAATGTTTTCTCTTCCTACAAAGTAAAGAGTGAGCAAGCGAAAACTAAGTCTTTTTCGCCCATTCAGAGGTCTCTTACTTGGGTTTCTCGTTCAGCTGAACGCGATGTGTCCGCAAAGTTTCCTGACGGAAAATTGAGTCTGCCACGACACGTCGAGAACAGTCTCGTGTGAGACATGCCTCTGAGGCACTTGGGATTTTTTAATTCTAGTTGTAAGAGGAGCACAAGTCTTATCACATGGTCCGCTGCCTTCCTCTCACACAACAACCATAGAATACATTATTTTTAATATTTATGTATTGCGTTCTAATTATAGTTTTACTTGGATACACAATGCACCCTGCCACTCCTCGCACACACCCACTGCTAATAAAGTTGATATTTGAAAATACTTGATAGTGAACATGGCTGTGTTGCAAGCTGATTATTGTAGAAAGATACACGATAGCTAATTAGAATTACTGAGTACTGCAGATCTAATTGTCCACGATAGCTGAAATACTAGAAGTATATATTTGCAGATATAATTATTACACAACAGGAAGAGGTGAAAACAAGTGTTAGAAAATAATAAACAAAAAAAAACAATAACAATAAAACTAACCTAGAATCTAACTATGTCCAAGATTTATATGTGTTTATACAGCAAAAAAGACTTCTTTTTCAAAAACAGCAGTAGGTAGTAGTCTAGAACTATTGCATAACAGGAAATAGGAATGACAAACGAACATTTAGCCATTTGCTGATGGATCGTTTATTCTGAAAAGAGTATAAAGCATGTTTCGCTGGACCTGAATGCGTAGTGAACGAGGTGTGTTTGGGCAGGTGCGCGCCGTCGCTGGCGCGGGGGCTGGGGCCTGGGCGGGGGCTAGCGGCGCAGGGCAGCGGCAGCGGCATCAGCCTGGTGACGTCCCACGCCACCACCTCCCTGCGCAGCCACCAAGGCTCGGGGGCGGTGGCCCTGGCGCCCGGCGACGCCATGCTCGCCCGCCGCCCGCCTTCCCCCGTCTCCACCGCCGTCCCCGCCGCCTCGGCCCCCGCGGCCACCACCTACTGGCAGCCCGTCGCCTTCACCCCCACGCCCATGGGCTTCCTCCCCGCCTCGTCCTTCTCCGCCCCGCTCTTCGCCCCCTTCCCCATTTTCGTACCCGCCATAACCCACGCGCCGCCCCCGCCCCCGCCCTCCCCTGACGCCCCAGCCCCTCGCGCCCCCCGCCCCTGCCCCCGCCCCTTTCTCCGCCCCCGCTCACGTACCCCAGCCCAGAGAGCCGCCCCCGCCCCCGTCCGCGTCCGTGACGCGGCCCCGCTCCGGCACGACGCGGGCGACGAGGCGGAGCCCGTCCGCGACGCAGCCCGCCCGCCCGCCACCTCTCCCGTTCCCACGCCCGCGCCTCCCCAGCGGCAGGCCAAGGGTGAGGCCCAGGCCCAGACTCAGGCCCAGGCTCAGACCCAGGCCCAGGCCCAGACCCAGGCCCAGGTCCAGGCCCAGACCAAGTCCCAGGTCCAGGCCCAGGCCCATGCCAGGCTCAGGCTCAGGCTCAGGCTCAGGCTCAGGCCCAGGCCCAGGCCCAGGCCCAGGCCCAGGCCCAGGCCCCGGCCAAGGCCCAGGTCCAGGCCCAGGCCCAGATCCAGGCCCAGGCCCAGGTCCATGCCCAGGCCCAGGGCGCCAAGGGCGACGAGGCTCTCAAGGCGGAGCCAGGCGGCAGGTGCGGAAACCAAGGCATTTGTTGGCACGGTTCCTCATCACTCAATAACTATTAAATAAATAAGACGAAAAACTGATATTGTAATTGTAACATTCCAGTTCATTACGAAACATAATAACAGTAAAATTATTGTAAGAGTTGAAACGTCCACACCAAGAAAATTATTCAGAATGTTTCGTTTATACTCTGGAATACCTATTTAGCAACAGGAAACAGATATAAAAATAACAGGTAGCATTAAAGAAACATAAGAAATGAAACTTATTAAATCAGCAATATTATTAAAAACACAGTTACCGTTAGTCCAATCATAGAAATTTTGGACAACCCTTCATTTGAGTTTTATGATGAATGTTCGTGATTTTTTTACAAGAGACACACTCGGGCATTTTTAAAATGCTTTTCCTACTTTTTCCTAATTTTTTTAACGACGAATTGCTTGTTTTCTTGTGTTTCTGTAGGTGAAATTTCAACCAAACATTTCAATTGCTTTAATACTTACAATGTTCCGTTTTTTTCAAGAAGAACGCAAAAACACAGTCACAAATTAAAACTATTTGTCTACTGAAAGGGAAACAGATGCTCTTATCGTAAATTATAATGCCGGGAAATTTTGATAATTTCCTCTAATTTGATAACAGTCGGCCTTTTACTGAAATAGTCACATTACTCAGTCTGCCTTCAGATAAAAAAATGTTATTAGCAGAGACCATTCTTATTGAGAATATTCGTTGTCGTATTAAAAATTCAGTCACATGAATTTCCGCGAAAACATAATGCATATTACAGTTTTTGAAGTTTCACCTTTGACCACTTTCTACCAAATAATGTGCACAGTCGCTGATACAAGAGAACATAAAAGAGGCAAGAGAATAAGTTATCTGGAGGGCTTTCTCTCATCCACTTGCGCTGTAAAGAATCCCAAAACTGGGAGTCACTGCGCGCTAGCCACGCCATTCTCCTGATTTTTCCAATCTACATTATCATGAAATGTAACTTTCTTAAGTATTTCTTTCTTGCAATGATGCTCTATGAAACCAATTCACTGTACAAAAGTGAACTGTCAATTCCACTATAGGAACATAGTTTTCTTTTTTCGTCGTGATACTTACAAATCTCTGCACATTTTGTAACACTAATGGCGATACCATTGACCCTAGAAAAAACTTTTAACACATAAAATGTAGGCAATTTTATACTCTTTCATTTACGTCAGGTTAATATACACGAAAAGTTGGTGGTTTTTAAGTTACCTTGTGACTAGACAGGGACAATTCCTGATTTTTATGTGTGTTTTGCTTATTTCACCAATTTTCACCGGTGCTCTCACAGCTAAATCGTTAATTGTAGGAAAAGCTAAGGCTTATATGTAGGAAATTTTAACTGCCTTCTTTTAATGCGGCACCATTCTTTATGAAAAATGGATTGCTTTTGATTTATTTTGAAAAAATTAAAATTATTCATTTTTTATACTATTATACATTTTTTTGCATAAAAACGTGTTTCCGGCTAAAATGTTTTTTGGCAATACATTGGCCCTGATATTCGATTTCGCACGACCTGAATATCGCACACGACTTGCACCACTACCGCGCAAGAGTTTGGATGACACTGTGTGTGGGTGCAGTGGCGAACGACGCACCGGGAGAGCGGACCCGGGGTCGGAGGCGGGGGCCGACACGGGGGCGGTGGCGGCGGCGACGGCGACGGCGGCGGCGGCGGCGGCGGCGGCGGCGGCGGGGGCTTGGCGGGGCGAGGGCAGAGAGCAGCCTCCCGTGTGCGTGCCGCTTCGCGTGCTCCTCGTCACGGCCGCGGGCACCACCGCCCACCTGCCCAGCCCACGTGGTCAGCCCTCCTACGCAATAGCTCTCATCTTTATTCGAGGCATAAATAGTTCATGATCTAGTGTAGTGTTATTTAATGTTGAAACACATTGAAGTGCATAATTGCAAATGTGAGTGATCCATCACGAACGTTCTAAATATAAAATTAGTATTATCTGACATAAAATCAAAATACTGTAGCTTTGCCAGTGATTTAATGTTATGTCTCGATCTATTATAAACTACGTGGCCAAATGAAACCGGACCCCTCACTGAATGTGCACTGTATGACGTCTGGTTAGGATACCAGAAGTATTGATATGAATATCCAATGCATCAACATGAGAGAGCTGTATTCTGTGAGCATGAGTGAACAGAAAGGTCTGAGTTCGAACGAGACAGTATTGTAAGGACCCACAAATTCCAGCATTCCGTCAGATTTCGCAGATGTTGCATGAATTTAATTCCATTAATGGGGGAGATATTTGCTGGTATGCATTAGAAGTATTTCTCTTAAATTGAAACTCTTTGGAGTGTGTGAGTGCGGAAGCTGAGACAAAGGCAACATTTGCATTTGAACAATGACAGTCATGGCAACTTACGTTGTTATTGATGATATAGGATGGCCATGAAAGATTGAAGGAAAGTCACGTCCAGAAGCTACCTCCAGTGTTATTTCATCAAGCATAATTTGTGAATGTTTTAAAAATACATGTTTGTGGCGGAACATATTGGCTCCACAAAAAGGATGAAATATAAACCTGATGGTCAATACAATTCAAGTGACGTTAGTTGAAGAATCAAATAAGAATATCGAAACGGTTAAGTATTGAGTTTAACAAGTTTCATTCATTCAATGAGACACATTAACTTATTACAGCTGGTTATTATTATTATTATTATTATTATTATTATTATTATTATTTTTATTAATAAAATTGATTAAACTATCGAATGATCACTCTCATTTTAATTATCAAATAAATTTCATTCTAATTATAAGTCGTGAGGAATATCAATAATGTGCAAGAATTTATCGAAATATTGACAACCACTTGTCTGCAATGAATTGAACCACTTGAAAGGGATAGGGATTCTTTTCTAACCATTTAGCGTGTGGTAAATGAATATATTTTACCACTTCTGATTCCGTTAAACAGTATGTGACCCGTTTTAGCGATGTTCTGAAGTGGAAACGTCAGGATGAGCGCACTGACTGGTAAACTTACGACATTAACCGATGGGATGAAGCGTACAGATAGGCTTCGTATGGTGGAGGTCTTACGTACCAGGTCAGACACGAAGATCAGCATGATGAAAAGACATGGGTGAGCTACTGCGTAGCCTATTCGGTTTTAACCAATGAGATTCACAGATGCACCAGTTTGCGTCACAAAATTCGCTGGAATTTTAAATTTAGCCAGATACCAAAATTACCCCTGCCATGTTACAAGGCATTAAAGCAAATATATGAAGCTTTTTTTATATTGAAAAATGTCAACTATATTTTCGTGTTTTTTTGGTTGGTCATTGTTGAAAGCTGTCACTTAATGCAACTTTCAAAAGGTTTCCCAACCCTTCTGACTTGCCATGCAGCATGGCGCCCAGCGTCGGGCTTGGCTTTTCAAACGAAGTGCTCGTGTTGCGGCCACGCGTTCGTCAGGTGCCTGGTGCTGCGCAGAACGAGCAATAATCGGTGCGGCAGACATGCGCACCCATGTCTTTTCATTGTGGTGCTCAGATAGTGAACAATTCGCCGAGAGATGGGACTATTTTTATGGCAAGAAGTCTCTGATTACAAGAAAACCGGCGTTTCATCGCATTAGGTGGTGCAAACAACGCCTTCACTGGTCTGTGGAACAGAGGAAGGAGGTACTGTAAAACAAAAAAATCGTACAACGAATAATAAAAAATTACACTTTTTAAACATTTTGCTGCAGTAAATGGTAAAGATCTACTCAATCTACTGCGACTTCAGAGAATATTCCCAACCTTGTTTGAGAACAAATTGTTAACCTGAATGCTAAAAAAGCTAAACCAAACCTCAGAAAAGAACATACTACCTGAGATGGACGCTAATTCTATAAAGAGCTTTAAATAATGTTATTGAAATCAGAAAATCTGCTTTTCTCCAAAGCTAAATGCTTCGCTTAGGGTCAGTAGTACAAATATTCATGGTAGAGGCTTATCAGTTTTTAGAAGATAAATTACCTCTTAAATAATTAAAATATAATTTGCTGCTGATCTTTCAAAATTATGAAAATGACTACCCCATGTCCCTACCAACTCTCTACCAAGTCTTCTTCCTAGGCTCTATCAAGTCTTCAAAGTAATTCAAAGTCATTGAAAGCCTTTCATTAGAAGGCTTTCAATGAACTTTCCTGAAGCTGGAAAGTTCATTGAAAGCCTTCTTCCCTGAAACTGCGGACCTAATATTGGTAAATAACTCGATAAATTTCAATTTTGAACTTCGAAAATAAAATACGTATTTGCCAAGCACTTTTGTGTGATGTTGGATTTCATCATTTATCGGCTTTTTGTTCTCAGTATTTCTGTGTTTCATGTGCAGCAAAACTTGCATTGACATGCATATCTTTAAACGCCTGCCATAAGATTGCGCAAAGGAGTGGGCAGGGGATCCGTGTCCCCTCAAAATTTTGAACCGCCCAAAAGTGTTATACGTTAGGAAGGAAGGAAAATAACTTGTATTACGACACAAACATAATTCGTGTGGGACGAGTATAGGGTGTTTGAAGGACCTAAGAAATGTCATTTGGGAGTGTTGGTCGTGTGAACGTGTTTCATGTGCGACTGATGTTTTCCTATAGGAAATGCGGAATTCTCGTGTTTTAGTCTTCATTGTGCTTGGCAGAGGCTTTGGGGGACGCGAGCGACAGTGCAATGCAGGGGAGACGCTGGTTCCAAAGAGAGTGGGTGGAGAGCAGGGACGGATCCAGTCGATCATTTGGGGGGGGGTCATAGATTTTCGCTAAAAACTAACATATTTGTTGTATATTATTTTGTAGTGAATATACAATATTATCGTTACAATTATGTAATTTTAATATAAATATACAGGAATTGTCATATAAAGGAAGGTAATAAACGAAACCAAAGCATTTGGGGGGGGGGCATGGATCCGCCACGGGGTGAGAACATACTTGGTTGAGAGCCGGCTCCCGTGCGCAGGCGCGAGCGCCGAGCGGAGGGCGTTCGAGTGGGCGACGGCGCTGCGGGAGTACGTGCCGCCCCCGCCGCCCCACCCGCGCGCCCGCTCGCGCTCCCGGCCCCCTGCCCCTCCCCGCCCCCCGGCCTCCGCCCCCGTCCGCGCCCGCGCCACCACGCCCAAGCAGCAGCAGCCGCAGCCGCCGCAACAGCCAGCAGCGTTCCGGCAGGAGACCGCCCGAAACCGCCGCCAGCGCAGGTCAGCACCGCCCACGCAAGGCCTGAGATGGCCCACTCGCAGCAGGCGTTGCCGCTGCAGCGTCTCTCACCCGGAAGTCCTAGGGTTCGCGTCGCCACGGTGGCACAATTTTCACTCCAGCTACGCCAAAATCAGTTCCTGTCTGGAGGAGAATTCTAGCGGCGGGCTTCACTGATCGATAGTTTTCCGTGGTTTCTCCAATCAACATCAGGCGCATGCCGGAGCACTACACTAAGAAACGGCCCACGGACCTTTAATTCCTCTTCCCTGTCCTATCCTCTCCCCTTACACTCATTTACGCAAGCATGCACTACACTAAGAATTCAACACTTTAAAGAAATCTCGTGTAGTGTCAGTAGAGCGGGCGGGAGCTTGGAGTTTGGCTCGACTGGAGGTGCTCCGCTGGAGGAAACACATAGAGTTGAAAACCTCCGTAGACGTATAGGTTGGTGCTGAATCTCACGTTCCAGCGGACGAGAAACACTTCTCACTCGCGGATGCAACAGACTCTACACGCACAAAACTATTGACCTCGGATGTTGACGCGCTCGGGAACAGGAAATATTCACTCACTCACTCAGGCCAGCAGCAGACAACAGAGGGAGCGCAGCCGTCAATCAAAATTTTAGCGTATACGCAATGCCTGCGTATTCTAATGCGCCTTAGCCATGTCACTTTGAATGCTGGTCTTCACTCAGTTTCTTTTGACAAATACTATGGAAACATGTTTCTGTGACTTCGAACTTAATTTCTCGAATTAAGAAACTACTAGCTTTGCATGGCGCCTTGGGCGCGTATTTTTATCTTGAAAAATTGTTAATTTGTGCTATACAAGTTCGTATTAAAAAGAACTTTTAAATATATTACATTTGCACTGCTTGCACATATCGATTGTAACATTAAGTCCGGTTTTAGCGTCAATGAGATGATTCAAGTCCCAACAATTCATGTTATGCCAGAAAGACAATGTAGAAATTCAGAGCATTTCACCAATCTAAGTGCATTGGAATCATTAAAACACTTGTTCTTTTAGATGTCTTCCAGAATGCTCTTGACGGATTTGAATAAAAATAGAGCCAATCAATTCCTCTTGTCAAGAGGAATCGAATGAGTCACTAATCGCCAAAAGGTTTTTTTTTTTCAAGAAATCTCTTCAAACATCTGATCCGGAACAATTGATCCGGAAAATATGATTAGTTTCCCATCAGGAGACCGACACGCATCCAATGACATCTCGTTTGCAGATAATAAGCGTGGAAAAAGTCACCAACGGAAGAAAAGTTAATTTAATCCTACGCACAAGTAGAGAGCTCATCATAGCGGTTCCCTCTGCGTTATTCACAATTCGCCCTTCTTTCGTTCAGAAACTGTACGTACGAACGTAATACCAACAAGCTTTTAGGATCATCCACATTCAGAAAATGAATCGTGTCAACTAGCAGGTAATATATTCCGTGCTCAATATCATTTTTGTCGATTTTCATGATAAAAACGTTTTGCCTAGCTGACACAAGCAACGCTCAAAAACACGATTACAACTTTTCCTCTAGAGATTTTGACACAATAAAGAATACGTTTTCAAAAATAGTATAACAAATGGACACTTAAAAATGTACAAAAAATCAGACAAAAATAAAATTACGATTCTAAAAATAAACAGTTTCAAAGCAGTACAATTTACAGGAACTATTTAAATTAAAAATAGTTAATAGGATATTTTCACCATCTTATTAGGCTGTAGACTTTCTTGCGCCTCAGGTAACAAAATATGTCTTCTCCAGCGAATTTTGAACTCATTTGTTGTAGAATTTTGTTTTATTACATAACTGAATTTGAAAATGATAAAACATTGGTCATCCAACTTCGTATCTGTCGTTGATCTGCATTCTTCTTTAAGTTGTCACTGCGTTGGAATACAAGTGGAACCTTTGTGCTTCCGTCTTGCCGCCCCCCCCTCCGACCCTCTCAGCAACGCCCTTCCGCCCCCTGCTCGGCTCGTGGCCGCCCGCGGGCGACGCCAAGCGGGCGCTTCCGGTCGCCGCCGCGCCGCCCGCAGGTGCGCGCTTCCGTTTTTTGTGCGCGGGGCGGGTGGGCAGGGTGCGGCGCGGGGAAGGGCGGGGTCGCGTGCGTGTTGTTGTAGCGAGCGCTTATCGACTCAGCGCGTCTGATAATTACGGAACACTTGTAAAGGTGGCTGCGAGGGTGGCAGCTCGTCCTCGTCCCCGTCCTCACCCGCTGTCCTCAACGCGCCCGTCCTACGTCCTGCTCAGGCAGACGCCCCCGGACCCTCCCCTCCCCTCCCCCATTGTTCAGAAGAATAGCAAGGAAGACAAGGCTGTTTGTGTCACACAAGCTTCTTAATATCAACGCTGTAGCCATACACTTCGCTTCGGGTTTCTTTATTCTGAGCAACTCTACAGCTGAATGTGCCTTCTACGAACTTGTAAGTTATGCAACAATTCACAACACAAAGAAAGAAAGCACTGAAGGACATTTGAAGATAATGGAAAAGAGAGAAGCATAGTAAATTCAATGAGAAAGGCAAACATTATATTCAACATAAAATACTAACTAAACCTACTGTTTCCGAGTACTCCAATTATTCACATTGAAAAATTTGATAATTTTTAGTCAATGTAAATTAAAAGACAGAAAGCTATCACATATTAACATAAAGAGAGAAGAAAGGAATACCTAATCAGACATTTGATGAAACAAATTGTCAGAAAAAACACCATCCGAGGGGGGGCGGAGGTATTCCCTAGCATTGAAACGGCGTCCTCAGAGACGCACCACATTACAACACTTAATTTCCTTATTATGTCCAATCCTGTACCATATTCGAATGCTATACACAATCCCTGATTTTCCTTTTTTGCTTGCTCGTCCTTACTTCGTAAGAAGAGAAAGTTATGTAATCGTGCGAATTTTTGCCAGAAAAACTATAGCTGGGGTCTGTTAACGAAAAAGTGGATAAAACTTGTTGCTAAATTTAGAAAAAAATCCTCTATCTCGTTGTGTAGTCAAAATCCAGGTTTTGTTGCTTCTGATACTGCAAAATCGATTGACGGCAAAACGTCCGTTTGTCCCTCTGTCCATCTGTCCGTCTGTCTGTGGTCAACGCTAGCTGATTTTCTTGAAAATTGATATTCCCCAATCGTTTTCACTGATGTCAAGGCTCCTGTAATCTGAAACCGATATTTTAATTTTGGGGGGTACTTAACATGGAGCCCGTCGGAGATTTTCAAAGTTAAAAAAATGGCTCCAAATTTTTTGATTAAATTTTGTTGTTGAATGGTGCGAAGAACATTTAAGAGAATGATGTAGATATCATTTTTGTTAATATCCCCAATTTTTCGAAAATTGCAAAAGAAATTTCAAAACTGCAAAATTAAAGATATAGATTTTTGTCAGTTGCAAAAAATTAGCACTTTAAATAAGGTAATGTACAATTTTTTGAAAAAAGGAGTAATTTTTGCGTAAATCGCGCTGCAATTTTACAAACCAATTTTTTTCTCAAAAACCACTCCAATTTTTTTCTTTAAATTTTTCCCACAAGTGTAATAAGGGACGGTAAATAAATAAATAAACCAGTGGTTCTGTAGAATGGCATAGACTTTCTCGCAGTATTTATTTTAAACTCGTTGGTCAGTTATAGGATTTGGAGTAAGCCCTTCACGGCTGCCTTTCTTTGACGCCCAAAAGACTTTTATTTTTCTCGTGTTAATAATTCTGTGGTCACGGGGTGAAAGTTCTTAAGTCAAAAATCTTAGTTTGGAGAAAACAAGGGTTAGATTTTTGAGCCACCGCTTGTTCCTATGCTAAATGCTATTCCTTAATGTAGTTTTTTTTTCTCGTTTTTAAAGGAGGCAACATTGAATTCGGGCGTTTTACTAAAATAAAATATAGATACTTAACTTGTAGTTCCAGCACTTAACCCAATTTTGCCAAAAATTGACTTAAGAACATTTACCCCGTGACCACAGAATTACCGGCTTCGTAATGCTAGAGCTGATACAATTATGTTTTGACTAATATATAAGCTTTCACTCCATAACTCGCACTAGTAGCCAAGGTGGTTAAAGCTGTGGTAGGGCAAAGCGCTTCACTTCAGAAGATGCCGGGTTCGAATCCCAGACAGGGATTTAAATTTGATGAATGTGTTGTTGCAAAAAAGACAATTGGAAAAAGTAGAAACTTTATTGAAAATCATTTGAAGTACTTCACTAATAGAATCAATATGCAGATAAATGTACAGGATGTGTTTTTGGTTTCCTAAATTACATCTTTTAAACATTTTTTCAACTCTGTTATTCGATTTCTGAAACGTATGTCATGTCAAATCAATCGTTATCTTGTGTGCATCTGTATGAACCGATTGAAGTAAAATTATGATTAATGCAACCTTAAATTGAAATACAATTTAACCAGAACCCATGCGATTAACTTACATATCCCTAATAGTTCCGAAATTATTAATTTCTTGCCTTACGAATACTTCGTAAGAAGAGAAAAGTATGTAATCGTGCGCCGGAAAACGATCTTTCCAGCGCACTGCGCTTGTGTGGCATAGTGGTATCAGCGCCAGTTGACTCTGACGAACTGTATTCTGGTGTCGGAATGGAAAAAAAACTTGCTGGTTAAAACACTTTTGCTGTTTTATGTAGGTGTATGTTATTGAGGAGAATTTTTAATAATTCAAAATGTATGTGCTTTGGTGGCACTCCGTGTTGAATTCGACGTTTTGAATATGAATGAGAAAGGAATAAATGTATCAACGGTGGATTTTTTTATACTTTGTCCTGAATTATTTGTTGTTGTTTTAATGGACAATCGAATATTTATGTGTTGATGCCTTTACCCGAGTTCGGTCCATGCGCGCGTATGTGGCGCAGTAACATGAATGCCGGAAAGTTAAATCTGAGAATTTGGGGGTCGCGTCTCGGAGCGAAAAAAAAATTGCTGTAGTAGTATAATTATTTTAATGTAGTAGTATAATATTGAGGAGCATTTAGGAACAATGTGAGAAAGTATTTTCTTTGGTAGCACTACTAGTTTGATAACTCTGACGACGGGCATTTCCTATACAATATGGCATTTATGAGTCCAATTGCCTCAAATAATTTTGCATGAAGTTTCACAAAAACTCAAAAGTTTTGGGTGAAAAAGAGCTTCAAAATGTGGGTTGTCAGAAATGTTCAAACGAACATTTTCTGATAAAACGGTTCCACAGTTTTCAACAAAAATGTCCATAATGGACAATAGTTTTTACTCTTCTATAATATTTAAATCATGTTTTAATTAATTAGGGTACTGCTCTGGCATTCGCCTGGTGTTGATAGAAGAAACCACGGAACACTACCTATCAGATTAGCCGGCCGCTAGAATTCCCCTGCAGACTGCAGCTGAATTGACCTAGCTATCTAGCTAGTGTGGAAAATCCTGCCAACCGTCGGGACTCGAACCCTATGACCTCCGGGTCAGAGGCACTGCAGTGACATTAATTGATGTCCTTGGCCACCTAAACCAATAATACGGATTAGGAAGTAATCTTTGTTCATCTACAGAGTGACTCCAGAGTCATTTGTTTTAGATCAGGTGATCTAAACAAATGAGTGCAGCATCCTTCCCATGCTCCCCGCGGCCAATACCCTTCAGGCGCCTCTTTAAATGTCACGCCGCTTCTACCAAGTGGCAGAATCGCCCTGTGGGCGGATCCAGGAAGGGCATGTGTGGGAGCTATGCCCCTCCCCCAAAAGGCCTATAGTTTTCATATCTTACCAACTTAAAGTTGACAAAATTGATTTGAATATTGTTTTTATTTTGGAAGTATGTAATTATTAAAAAATATTGTATAATAACGTATGTACACTACAAAAATAATATAGAGTATAATAACAAATATATTTATTGTTAACAAAAATCTATGATGGTCCCCTCCAAAATGATCGGCTGGATCCGCCCCTGGAATTGCCCACGCACGCTCCATTAGCAAGGCGCAGATTTCCAGCTGCGACATGTACTCTGCTTCATCCTGGTCCGTGACTGAATCAACGCTTCAATGACTTTCGCAAGAGCTCTCCGCATACAATTTCCCCGATGAACATTATATCTGTAGATTTTATGAGAACCCGACGACCAGTAAATTTCTTTTTCGTTCGGGCTGTAGGGAGCACTGCATATGATGATAGGATTTGCAACATTATTCAGAATACTTCAATCATTTGTCTCTCTAAACACCTTATGTATTTATAAATGTTGATACAATCAAGATAACTTATGATTTGTACAAAAACTATTTACAGAGGCGAAACGTCGTACGCATAAACCTACAAAACTAAGCAGTCAATCGTGGTATGTGAACTCGTGCAGAGGCTGATGTAGCTTAGTGACAACAACCATTCTTGCTGTAAAGTCTCTGACCAGAAAGTCCCAGGGTTCAAGTCCCGACTAGCCTTGTCCCCTCATCTCTCCTAATACATACTTACACACATACATACTTACATGCATTCCGCACTTATGGGAAGACCCGGCAAAGTATTGAACATAACGCAGATTGGACGGTGACCTTCTGGGAGGAGATACCTGGATAAAGAAACCCAAAGCTGACGTGCAGGTCAGCGCTGCACCCCAGCGTGGGAAGCACAGCCATCTCCCGGAGCATAAAATACACTACAACCAAGAGAATTGCCAAAAGTAGTTACCGCGTACGTAAACACGCAGTGCTTGCTCCCTGACTAGTTCCCGTGAGTGCTAAGGGCCGCTGGCGCAGCGTGTGTCTATGGCGGGCGGGGGCGGGGGCGGGGGCGGGGGCGGGGGCGGGGCGGGGGGCGTGGCATTCTTGAGCAGAGGCGACCGCTGCGCGCGATCCCCATCGCGCCCGCCCAGCGCCACATGCCGCGCTCGCCCCGCCCAACACGTGTTCAACAATGCGTCATTATTGCGCGCGCGCGCCTATCGCCCCATCGCGGGCGGCGGCCGCTCCTCGCCCCTATCGCCCCCATCGCCCGCCCTTCCCGCTGGGCAGCGCGTCGCCACGGCAACGCCGCCCGGTAGCAATCGGATCACCGGCCGCGCCCACCGCCAACCCGGTAGCACCCCCTCCCACTCCCACTCCCACGGTAACTCGTTGGCATCGCCGCTGCGCGCGCAGAAACAAACGCCTCTCGCTCGTCAGGGAACGGCCCTTTTGGGTGGATTGATTGATTGATAATAATTCCAGGAGCGTCAACTACGTAGGGCCATTAGTCCCGTACGTGTAGTGCATGTTCTTTTCTCGGAGAATGGCGGTGGTCTTCCCCCGCTGGATGGCGAGATCCGGCGCGGACCTACAATCGGCTAACGGGATTTTCAACTAAGTATCTCCCACTATCGGGGTACCGCCCCAGCCGGGACAAGTTCTAGTCTCCCCTACCTATCTCCCGGCACGTGTGTTAGTGAAATGCATGTTAGTGTAAGTGAGAGGATAGGACGAGGAAGAGGTAGGAAAGATCGCGTGCGATCTGGGGGTCCCTTTGTTAGGGTAGCGATCCGGCATTCGTCTGGTGTTGATCGGAGAAACAACGGAAAACTACCGACCAGAACAGCCGGCTGCTAGAATTGTTCTCCAGACATTGGCTGAATTCGACTTTGCTAACACGGTATGTGTCGAAATTCCTGCCACCGTCGGGACTCTAACCTAGGACCTCTCGGTCAGAGGGACTCTAGTGACATCAGTTGATGCCCTGAGCCATCTCTTCCGAAAAACTCGCTTTGTGGCTACTTGACTGCACAGATTATTTTTCTTGGTCCTACACATAGTAAATTATTTTCTCTAATAAGTATCTTAGTCAGAATCCACGTTTGTTGTTCCTTAATACCGAAAAAGCGGTTTTTTTTTCATACTGTCCGTCTGGCCGTTAGTCTGCAAACGACACTAGCGCCAAAACTGTTCGTACAAGTTTATCCAAAATAACTATTCCCCGATAGGTCTGGTTGGACTTGAAGCTGAGATTTTGGAAAGAGTTCTTTAAATTTTTAAATAATACTTTACATGAAGACCTTGCGACATTTTCACAATTTTCTCAAAATGACTCCAAATTTTATCTTTCAGTTTCTTGCAAAAATAGAATGAAACGTACGCATGAATTACATTTCTTTACTGTTTCTTTGTGTATATTTATTAACATGAGTTGTTTTAATGTCTAAACATTTTATTACTTTTATTCATTCAGGTTTTAATTGTTATGTTACCTGATGGTGGAGACACAACAGGGCTCCGAAACGTTGTGTATTGTCAAGACTGTGAAATAAACTATGCTTGGTTTTCTATTTCTTGGCGCATGAGGGCCTGTCTTTACGATGGAATATCTCTCGGCATTTCGCGTGTTTCTCGGTCGTGCCACTAGATGCCCCATGATCGCCAGCTCTGCTCGATACGATCGCCATCATGCGACACCTAGCGGCATAGTGAAGACAGGCCCTCACGTGCCAAGAAATAAAAACACAAAAATATGTTAATGAACTGTTAATTTTATTTCAAATGAAATGATTGTCTATAATTCAGTGGAACTTTATTAATGTAAATGTATTTGTATGTGTTGCGAACTGTGACAGACGTGCACCCGTCTGCTGGTGAGACCAGCAGCGCTGTCGTGTTTAGTGGGAAAGGCGACTGCCCTTCCAGGGAGGCGAGCAAGCGCCCCAGAGACCTGTTCCTGCACTCTGATCCTCACATCGTTCGCGTTGGCAGGAAAACTACAGACTTCGTGGACGCCACGTTAGATTGTATATTCTCATAAATTACGGCTATTCAAATTTGTATTAAAATTTTAAAGATTTTATTTCGGTATCTGAAGCATTATAAATATTCTCTCCTTATTCAGCATCACGCTGTGAATATGTTTAATAATGTGAAGTAATATCGTTAGTGTTCAACGAGAGGCATGAAGAGAAGACATGCCCTCAGGCACAAAGGATATGAGTTTTCATGTTTTTATGTCACAAAGTATCCTTTTTTTGGTACATAGCATCTATCGACATACTTATCTATTGTAAATGAAAACTAGTCGGATGTGCACCATACTGAAATTTTTCTTCATTTTAGTGTTTTTACTGAACAATTACTCATATATTTAAAAAGCGCATGATACCATTTAAAAGATCTAATATTGAATGACATTATGCAGAAAACATTCAAGCCGTAAAAATCTATATGATTGAAAATGCTTTTGAATACTGGGACATACGAGTATCTTAAAATTTAGAGAAGAAATAACGTATGTGGAAGATTGTATATGTGTGAGTTAAGGCTATAGAAATATCACTATAGTCGACCATATTCACTATAAGGAAAATATAAACCCACCAAAACATTGTTTTATGTCGTTCAGAATTAAGTCTCGTAGACTAATAAAACAAGGGAGGCTTACAAATTCTGTAATAATACAATCACTATTCACTGTCAATACAGAATTAACATGTTTCTGAAAATGTAATTGAAATGTTTTACATTTACATACATAGTTACTGTACATGTATGTTTTGAGACATGGCAGGAATTCCTGCTATCCGCAGTAACTTGAAAACATAATGCATCACATGTTATCATAATCACTGAACACTTTTCGTAAAGACACATGTCAGCCGATTGCTGCACTTTTGCGTTGCGACATCACTAACATATTCATTTGAAAACATTCCAACTTAACGAACTTAAAATATTCGCTATCTTTAATATCACACTATTACACGATTGCTCGCGGTAGACTAAGGCCTCCTTGAAGTTCTTGATACACCCAAATGACGATTTGAATAAGTGACGGCAGATAAGTGTTCATAAATTTCTGATTTTATGAAACTAAAAAGTGCATTAATTTCCTTGCGATGCGTTGTTAAGTATATCTAATCGCACCACAAGGAAACATTTCCAATCTCGTGGTTGATAACAAAGCAAAGATTTTTTTCTTTTAAACCAAATAGCAATAAATGTTACGTTTTACCTCTTGCGCTCATAGATCTCATCAAAATGAAACATTTCCATACTCATTCTATGTTTTCCATGGCAACACTGCAGTTGTTTGTTTTCGTCAATGGAGAGACGTTTGGAATCAGTCTTTTGTTAACAATGAGCTAGTCGACTAAAGAGGCCTGCATTGCTGTTATGTTTTTACTTTCTCGTTATACGTATGTATAAATGTGGAAATAGTTGAATGTGGCGTCTTCGACGCTGCAAACAACTTTAAAAGTATTTTCATGTGGTTAAAATTTATTTCATACTTTAGTTCTTTCATGCGTAGCTTTGTTCAAATATGTTCTTAACCCCCTTCAAAAATTATCAGTTCGCTCTGTGAAGGCGAGCCGTGCACATCCAGCGACACAGCTCTCTCACTGCGTAGTGTGTCTAGATTGAGCGTTAAACTAGTTTCGTTTGCACAACAATCTGTGTCTATTATAAATAGTATATTTATTTGCCATCAAAATATTAATTTATTTTCGCAATTAGTGTAAATATTTTTCACTAGCGAGTGCAAAACAACCGGTGACTGCGAGAGGCGAAAATGAACGAACAAGGGAGCCCCGAGTTGGGGCTACATAGTACATCTGAAGTGTCGTGAACGCTATGGAAACCTTGTACGCGATGCCAGTGATCAGTACGATCTTCCAGCAGCGCAAATACAACTTTTGCAACAGCAGCAACAACAATTGCAACTTCATCAACAACAGCAACTACTGCTACTTCAACAGCATCAATCTACTGCGCAACAAAGGCAACCGTGTACTCAACAGCAACTGTCACAAGAAAAACCCGTCTCGGGAACTCCAAAATGGAGAGATGCAAGCAACAGCAACGCACTATTCAACGCCTCCAAGCGTAATTAAATGTAAAATAAGTGATCATGAAAACTCTATGCCAGAGTACAATGTTCCAACATCATCGCGTTTTGAAGTATTTCAAAATCTTAATGACGGTGATCTTAATTCTCCAGAATCAACTTTAAAAATTCCACCCATAATTATGCACAACTTTGGAGACTACAACCAAATGATTTCTGACATTAAATCAGTCGAAAAAAGTGATTTCACTACTAAGACAGCTGGTTTCCATCTAAAAATCATGTTTACTACAATAGAAGATTACCGTAATTTTAGACATTGTGTAGAGAAAAGCAAACAAATTCTATTCTTTCCGCGACCCTTCTATTAAGACTTTCAATGCTGTGCTGAAGGGCACTCCTACTTGTTACACGGAAGCCAACATTTTAAAGAACTAGAACTCATTAAATATCCTGTAACAAAAGTGAGTAGATTATATGACAAAAAGAAAAATCCAATCCAAATTTGTGCTTTAGAAATAAAAAACACTAAAGAAACTAAATCAATTTTCGCCTTAAACCGCCTTATGCATTGTGCTATAAAATTCAACGTAGAACCAAACGAAATATCCAATTCAATGTAAGCGCTGTCAAAGGTATGGACACTCACAAGCTAACTGCCGTCTCACTCCCAGACGCGTGAGATGCAATGATTTTCACCACTACTCTCACTGATCCAAACAGAAAAGCGACAAGCCAAATTGTGTAAACTGTGGCGAGGAGCACAGTGAGAATTACAGAGCTGTCGTATAGTTAAGGAAGCCCAGCAAGTACCTTCAAACTTTCAAAATGAATTAAGGTCAGGGCAAGAGCAACAGCCGCCGCAGCGCAAGAATTCCACTCGTGCCTCACCAATCTTTGCCCTCGCGGATTTCCCTTCCTCCCCAAACGTAATGCTCCTTGGGTACCTATTCGACCTCTGCAAGCCCAAATGCCATTTGATGTTCCCCAACTAATATACACAATAGTACCACAAGTGATTTCAGCCATAATTCCGCAAATTTAAAATATTGTTCAGTCAGTGCTAATAAATTTCCATAATGGCAAATAAAATAACTGTTATGAACTGGAATGCCAACGGAATTAAAAGACAACAATAAATACTAAATAAATTTTCTTCACGAGCACAAATGATCCTCAAGCTAAATTCAAAATCGCCGTTTCGTCGCCGAATACCTTCTTTCTCCGCTAGTTGGTGAATGGAGCGTAGCGAAATTTGCGTGGTCAGACGGAAGAGTTCGCAGGCCTCATGGCCTGAGTCTCGCCACCTAAAATAGAGCAATTCAATTTAATGAGAGATAATGCATAATAAGGTCAATGTCGTGTTTTTCTCATTTAAACAAACAAAAATATTCTGATGGAAATACTGCTTTTAGTTATGGGCTCTTCACAAGATCAAACTTCTCTCAACGAGAGGTCCTAGGTTCAAGTTCCGAGAGTGAATGGTATTTTGACAGCAGCTGCGTATCTATGAATTGGTAAGAAAATTCAGCCACAGCACTGTGTATAACTTCGGCAATTTAGGTGCAAAAGAATCTACAAGTTAAAAATTGTTTACTGTTATACAAAGCATATATTGAAAGTAAATTATAATTTTAATATATCGAAACTTTCAATGGAAATCTAATGTATGGAAATGTATGGAATTTTTGAAATTAGTTGACAGCCACTGTTTTCTTTCGCAAAAATAAAAAGTCGAGCAACAAGTGTTCAATTGAGGTGGGAAAGAAAAATGCAAATAAAAATAAAATAAAAGTGTATAAATAATTACTAAATTAAACAAATTGATATATTAATTGTGAACCGATAAGAGAGAAAATAAAAATATAAATTACCCAATTTGCAAGCAAATTACAGAATTAGAGTTAAAAATGATTACTGCAAACCACTAAATGTTCAGTCTCCATCTCATGAATCCTCGGATGATGTAACGGTATTTAATTCTTCAGTATCATGTTGATCGAATTGTTTCAAATCAACCATTTTTACTTTCTCGTCTTTGATTGTATTTTTACTTTCTCGCCTTACGAATACTTCGTAAGAAGAGAAAGTTATGTAATCGTACGGCGGAAAACGGGGAATTTTCGCAGAAAAACTCTTATAGCAGGGGTTCTGGTAACAAAAAAGTGGATAAAACCTGTTGCTAAATTTAGAAAAGAAAATCCTCTATCTCCTGATGTAGTCAAAATACATGATTTGTTGGTTCTTCATACTGCAAAATCGATTGACGGCAAAACGTCCGTCTGTCCGTCTGTGGTCAACGCTAGTGCCTAAACCGTATTCGCCGATCGTTCCCCGATCGTTTTTACTCGTCTCAAGGCCTCTGGAATTTGAAACTGATATTTTAGTATTTGAGGGTACTTTACATGAAGCCCATTTTGAGATTTTCAAAGTTTAAAAGAAAATGGCTCCCAATTTTTTGATTATACTTGTTGTTGAATAGTGCGAAGAACGTTGAAGGTAATGACGTAGGTATCATTTTCGTTGATAGGTCCAATTTTTCGAAAATTGCAAAAAACTGTTTAAAAACTGCAAATTGAAAGATAGGGATTTTTTGCCTCTGACAAAGTCGGTTGTACAAAATTAGCACTTTAAATAAGGCCATGAACCCTTTTTTTGAAAAAAACGAGTAGTTTTTGCATAAATTGCGATTCAAATTTACAAAAAAATTCTCAAAAACCGCTCCAAATTTTTTCTTTAAATTTTCTGCACGTGTGTAATAAGGGACGGAAAATATATAATAAACTAGTGGTGCTATAGAATCGCACATACATTCTCGCAGTAGTTATTTTTCAAATGCCGATCAGCGGATAAATTATTTGGAGTAAGCCGTTCACCGCTGCCTTTCTTGGTCATGTTTGAAAGACATGTTTTTCGCATATTGATAATTACCGGCTTCCTAATGATAGAACTGATACAATTACGTTTTGACTAAAATATAAGTAGCCGTCCCCATGTGGGTCCCGTGGCGCGGCTGGTTAAAGTACCTTCGGGTTGAGATCTTCAATAAGGAATGTGCCGAGTTTCCATCCCGCGAGGAGGATTTTCATTTGATGAATGTGATGTTGCAGGAAAAAACATTGAAGAGTGTAGATACTTTATTGAAAATCATTTGAAGTACTTCTACTCACGAGTAGAATCAATGCAGATAAATAGACAGGACTTGTCTGTGATTTCCCCTAACTGCATCTTTTAAACAATTTTTCAACTCTGTTATTCGATTTCTTAAGCGTTTGACATGTCAAATCAACCGTTGTCTAGTATATATCTGTATGAACCAATTTAAGTAAAATATGAGTATTTTAACGTAAAATTGAAATACATTATAACCAGAACGCATGCGATGAACTTACAATCCCTAACTCTTCCGAAATTATTATTACATTCTAACCTTACGAATACTTTGTAAAGCGGTTCACCGCTGCCTTTCTTGATGATGTTTGAAAGACATGTTTTTCGCATGTTGACAATTACCGGCTCCTAATGATAAAACCGATACAATTACGTTTTGACTAAAATATAAGTAATTGCGATAAATCTCGTGGAAATGTCTGTATATATTTGTTCAAATTTTTAACTTTTAACAATTTTTTACTTCTCTTCTTGGATTTGTAAAGCGTATGTACAATCGTATCAATTGTTTCTTATTCATGCATTTACCATTTTATAGGTCGGTTCTATTCTTTTATGGCTCTCTTCGACAGAGGTGGTGTTGGTGTTGCGTAGTGGTATAAGTGTCGGTTCGTTGATTTTGAGTTTCGGATGTCGGGTCTCGGTATGGAAAACGTTTGCTGATATAATACACTTTTGCTGGTTTATGAAGTAGTGGAATAGCAATAAGGACCGTATAGAAGCAGAGCGAGGAAGTATGTGCGTTGGAAGCACCACTAGTTTTGTTTTGTTTTTGGTTTTGAAGAATCCTGGAAAATTAATATATGGATCAGCTGTTATGAAAAGTCCGTTCATTCTGATCAGTGTTAGTGTCTACTCTTGATGTTTTCCTTGTAAATAGTTCACTGAACATTCTGTTGCCCATAGTTATTCCTTCTTGGGCTTCTTCAGAGAACTCTCCGATAACAACATTTCAAATTTTTATTATACCCCTTCCAAGGAATAGAATTTTATGGAAAGTTACAGGAATGCTATACCAGTTGGAGATATTGATATTGATATTATTTGTCAAAAAAAACAGTAAAAACTGTATATGACGTGTGGGGAAAGAAATTTATCTGCGCACATTTTCTTGAGGGCCAGAATTTTTACAAGTCTCAAGTGCCATTAACATGTCAATCACAATTATTGGATTTTTTTACCACTGTTTAGGTATTTTAATATGACCCAAAAAGTTTTATTATGTTCAGATATATTCCATTTACTTCTGAATTACTATTGTTACTTTGTGTTTCAGGTAAGTCGATTAACCGTACTAACTCCTGTCTGAATTTCGTTTGGATTTTTTCGTCCTTTGAGAATTTTTTTTTTAATCTCCTTTCACGTGACTTCTTTGTTTTTCCAGGCGATGTGAAATGTGCATAAAACACTCGAATAGCTTTATCCACGAATGAAGAAATAGTCTAAAGGAAAGATATTCTTTCTTCACTTTTTAAAATTGTTCTTGATGTAACAATCTGCCGCATTTTCTTAATTGTAGTACTACCTCTGTTAGAAGAAGCAATTGACAGTTACTTCTCTGATATATGAGGCAGAATCTTTTTTATCTTTTTAATTTTTATTTCAGTAGGTGTTCCCAGTTTTCAGTGGATGAATTTAACAGCGGTTTTTACTTCATATGTTTTAGCTTTAGGCCCACAAAAAAGGCTTAAGTGGACGGAAAAGTTTATACTCACATAATTTTGAAATGCTTAGAACAATTTTTAATGAATTTGTATAAAATTTGATGGCTTACTTACGCTACTATGAGTAATTTCTCTGTTCATACTCAGCAAATTTTCCTCGTCTTTTGATAATGAAGTGACAAAAATTGCTAATTTGAGTTTTTATCGGACTTAATGAAGGAACAGTAATATTTTCTTCAATCTGATTCGTGTAAAAATACGAAAGAACGGCATCATACCTTGCCTCCGTGGAGCTTTCGCACCAAACATCAAATAAGGTCCTCCGAGAAATTAAGCGCTCCTCTGCGAAAAAGAATTACAATTCCAAGAGTGCGTAGCAGATCTTTCATGATTTGAATGGCCCAAATAACAAGATTAATGTCTCTATAGTGATACGCGTCAACTATGGTAAATTCCATATTAAAAACTTAAATAAATTTGTAAAATGGAGTGGAAATATCATAAAAATTACTTACTTTTTCAATGCATCCTAACGAGTAATCGAAAGCACTTTTTACTTACCCTAAATCACTATTAAAAAAATTCGAAAAAGTAATTAGTGAATGACTACCTCTTTTTAAGCGACAGTTGATGCACATTGGTCTCCAACAGGAGGTATAGTGAAAATGCAACTTGTAGAATCGTTCGGGGACAACGCAAGATTGTGCATGTTTGAGCTTCTTCTACTGTCACCTCAAGCGATTCAGAAGGAAATCAATTCCCATTTTATGCACTATGGGCCATCTAAAATCAAACAAAACCTCAGATACTTCTTCCGAGTACATTGGGAAATGTACTTCTTTCCAGCTAGATGGCCAAAATTACAAACTGTGCGCTTTCTGGAGGAGAATTCTAGCATCCGGCTGTTCTGATCGGTTGTTTTCCATGAGACCTCCGATCGATTCCAGGCGAATACTGGAAATGTACCCTAACAAAGAGACGACCGCGACCTTTCCTTCTCCCACACGTTTAAATGCATTCTCCCCCGCAAGCCTAAGCAGCCAATCAGGTTATTCGAACTATACTTCTTTTGTTTTGTTTCTTGGCGCGTGGCGCTTTTTTTCTCGTCATCTTGGAATAAAACACGATATTTCGCGTCTTCCTCGGTGGTGCCGCTAGGAGTCGCATGATCGCCTGCACTACTCTATATAGTTCGCGATCATGCGATTCCTAGCGGCACGACCGAGGAAGACGCGCAATACCGTGAGATATTCCATCGAGAAAGACAAGCCCCCACGCGCCAAGAAATAAAAACCCAAGCACAGTGCAACAGGCTGATACATCTCAGTGGCAATAACTGATTTCACAGCAAAGTATCTTAAGTGGGAGGTCTCAGGTTTCGAGTCCCAACGAACATTGGCCCCTCATCTCTCCTTACACACACAAACACTCATGCATTTCGCACACAACGGAAGACAAGTCGGGACCTAGAGCTTGTCCCGGCTAGGGGACAAGCTTAGCTGAGTGCATAGCTAAAGAAAATCCCCCTTCAAGCCAACGTGCAGGTGGCGCGTGATCTGACTCTCACGATCCAACCGAAATATAACACACACTACACCAACGGGGAGTAATGACCATAGCAGTTGACGTGTGGGAAAACGTCAGTCAATCACACAAAGATGATGTAGAACAACGTGAAAACAAAAAATTACGTAATCAAATAACTGCTAGTTGAAATACAAAAAATAAATAATGAATAAATTCCTTACACAAATAAAAGTAGCGTTTGTCGGGTTGCCCTTGCGGCCGCCGCCACCGCAAAGCGGAGATCCTCGAGTGCGTGGCAATTGGCCCCGCGCGCCGCCCCGCGCCCCTTTCATTTGTCTTAATTTGGTTTGCGGCAGAGTCACACAGCGGGCGGAGGCGCGGGGCCGAGCGGGGCCAGGACGGCTCTATCAGCCGGTGACGGACGTCGCTGTCACGGCGAGCACACAAAGGGCCGTTAGCCCCCCCGCCCCCGCCCCCCCCCCCCCCCACACGCCGGCGCGCGCTCGGCCCTCTTGGCCGCTGCCTCTGATTCCTAGCCTCAATTTAACTCGTCGAGATGTATAAATATTTCTACAACTAAATATACAACTGCCAGGGCACATTCATGCAATCATTTCCGACTTTCCACTTCATATTCGTCCGAGTAAGGTGTGTGAATGCCTATTCGAGGAGCGGGCACTATTTATGAATTCCGTTGTTTAAAATTGAATTTCCCTCTTGGTCATTAATGTATAATGTCGGACATTATTTGATGCTTTTATTTTGCTTAACTGAGTTTTAATGCCTGAATTGATAGCCAAGAAAAATTGAAAAACAAAGCAAAAGGCCATTGTAATTATCAGTGGCAGATGGCAAGTATAGTGGTAATTTCAGGCAAAGAATTGTGTCATATATTAGGCGAGTGTTTTCATGTTTGCCTCTAATTCATGATGGATGAGTGTTTAACGTCACACACGTGTGTAAATTATGTATTCCTGAAAAGGAACATGAATATCGTCATGATAAACGTTTCTACAGAGTAATTGAACATTGTGTTAATGTCTTCAGTCTCGTGTCTTCAACAGGACCGTCCAAAGTTGTTGTGATTGAATTCATAATTAATATTATAAAATATTATTTTAAAATTATAATCAACAATAAAATAGTGGTGCTACAGAATGGCACAGACATTCTCGTATTAGTTTTCTATTTTCTTTGCTCTCGGCTAGCTATTCAGATTCAACACATTCTCTTGCCAGCTGCCACCCAAAATACATTTCTTTGACATTTTCTTAAAATATAGTTTCAGTTTCCTAAGAGTATAAACGGAAATATTATTTTAATAATATTAAAAGAACAGTAAAAACCTTGTTATCTATATGGCAATTTTCTTTGAAAAAATTTGCAGATCTTTATTGAAAAAACCATGGCGTTTGAGCGACTACTGTAAATTCGAAATTTAAAGCTCTTTGTTCACAGACAATTTGTTGTAGTTTTCGAAAACCTTTTTTTGAAGTCCTTTAAGCACTTTTACCTCAACAAACAATAGTGTTTACAAATTTTTGGCAATAATGCATATTGAACGGTGTGAAAGATCTTTCACAATATTACATATGTGTAATTGTTTGAAAAAATAACAAAAAGAAACCAAATGAATTTTATGTTAATTGAAGAGTGCAACTAGCACTATCCTTCGAAAAGTTTGAAGAAATAATTTGACGCCATTTATGAGCAAATACGGCGTTTGAGTGTTTCTGAAAAAAAGCGGAATGTTTGAGCTAATTTTCACAGTAGCTAGTTTCTTAAAAACGCTCCAAATTTTTCCAAAGAAAACTGCCATTAGTGGACTAGGTTTTACTGTTCTTTAATATTCTTAAAATAATAATTTCTGTTATTTTTTTGAGAAACCGAAAAATTAGAACATGTTTTTTAAAAAGTACTTCGGGTAGCGATAGATGGCAGCAGAGTTAAGTGGCAAGTCCGGAATACATAGCCGAGATCAAGGGGTATATCAAACACTAAGATCAAGGATAAGACCAAAGGAAAATAGAAAACTAATCCGGGAATGTCTGCGTGCGCATTCTGTATCACTGCTAGTTTATGTCGTATCTTCATGTTGATTATCACATTTTCATTACTACCAATTTTATTTCTCTTTACATCAGTGGTATCAGTTACATTTACTAGTTTTATTCAATGTTGCTTACAATTCCACACAATATTTCTACTTTAAACAATGGTACAGTAATAATCCATATTTTTAAGCTCTTAACGTTTATTTCCTTAGGAACTTACAAAAAATTATTACATAATACCCTGTCTTGAGAAGGACATTTGGCGGCTTTAGTCTGATGTTCTCATGAAAATGTGTTTCGAATCAAAAAAGAAATACGCACGTTTCCTTTACACCGTTCTTGGTATGGATTGCTTTATTTTACAGTCTTTCCCACTCAAATGTCTCCTCTGACGAAGGGGATTTGGGAAGGATAGTGGCAAAGAAGGAGGGTGGGAGAGTGAG
>JAHLJT010009355.1:63895378-63907030 GCA_031308135.1 Acheta domesticus
AAGATTCTTTTTCAGACATGGCTGAATTTACCGACTAAGGGGGGGATGAGGGCATCAACTGCTGTTACAGCAGAACCTATGACCTGGAGGTCCTAGGGTTCGAGTCGCGATGGCAGCGTGATTTTCGCCCGTAGTTACATGGCTATTTCAAATTCAGCTGCTGTCTGGAGGGAGAATTCTACCAGCCAGATGCTCTGATCAGTAGCGACTCTGTGGTTTACCCGATGAGCACCAGGCGAATTCCACTAACAAAGGGGTCACCGGATCACACGCGATCATTCCTTCCTCTTCCTTGTCCTATCCTCCCCCCTTTCTTATGCTTACATGCACTACTCTACCATACATGCCGGGAGAGCAGTCTAGAGCTTAGAGCTAGAGCCTCGGTACCACGCTGGTAAAAGATACATGGTTGGGGAAAACCTTGTTAGGACGTCGTGTAGGTCGGGCCGGATCTCTTCATTCCGTTGGGGACTATCACCGCCACTGCCCGAGGAAAACTTACACTACACTTACAGGACTAATAACTTTGGCGGTTGTTCCGTCCAGAATGACTAGTCAGTCACAAGCAATTAATCGAAAGCGCAAATTCGAAACGTCTATCTGCTGAAACGTCGCCAATGTCGGGACTCCAGTCCCAGGACTTTCCCAGTCACAGTCGCTGCAGAGACAACGGGAATGCTGGCTGGCTCTAACGTAGCTGACCCTGCGGTGGGAGGAGTTGGAGCTGTGCGTGTTGGGAATGACCGATCTCCACAGTGTGCAAGGGAAGCGAAGGGCTTTCAACGCAGTTCGCCTTCCTTCTTTCCTTCTGCTTTCGCACGCAAAATTAGGCTTCTGCGAGTCTGTGCACCCACGTAACTTAAGTTCTCAATCATTCAAAAGGCAATGGGTGCCGTGTTAATGCTACCGGGTGTGGGCCGTGTGAAAGTGAGATTTGAGTACAAAAAATATCTTATATGTGAAACATTTTCTATCCTCTTTCTCTTTGAGTAGTCAGAATCCACATTTGGTGGAACTTTGATTCTCAAGTTATTTTCGCCACTCATGTTGTCCGTCCTTCCAATATTCTGTTGAAGTCCTGATTTGCGCAGAACATTATTTTTATCTGATCTTTTTGTTAGTATAGAATACAATACTTGTAAATTTTCACAAATAGGTGTGAATGGAGCTTTTTGGGTGTTCTTTTCGTAAGTGTTTTTTCACCAAAAAAAGGTTGGTAGGATAGAAGTTGCTATGTTATAATTTTACGTAACCCTTTCAAAACGAGTTAGTAATATGTGGTGTTGTAGAATCCCCAGAATTTCTGCCTGAACAGTCGGAATAAAAATAAGGGTTTATCATAAATATTTTGTGGCAAAAGTGGATTTCAACATTCACATTTCGAATTTGTATATAATGTAAGAAAATACGAAAGAATAGCGTATAGTGTCAGCTTTTCCAGGTATGTCAATAGTAGATTTCGTACATGGGCACAGGATCTCGTGAGGATAGGGCCGCCCATAACGTCGCAACTTGATGGCTACGAACGCGGGAAACTTGTGGTAAGCAAGCCGCTTACCACTTGAATCATTTTTTGGGAGATTTTCCACCTAAGAGAAACTTGAAACTTTCACAGAGCAATGGGCACTGGAACATAGAAGTGAAAAATGGAAACTTCATTTTTGCTCTATTCAGGAATCAAAACAGGATAGGCGACGTGGCTATCCATGTGCCACCGCGACCGGGAGACTTGTAGTATTGTTCTCGCAGTCTATTGGAATTTAATGTACCGATTTTTGTTTTTACGTACGAACAATGAACATATTCACTATTTATCGAGTATACTAAACATTGTCCAAGCATTGTTGATTATTCCTTTTCAATTTATAAATAAATATTCAAAACTACTAAAATCATCTTTCAGAATCACGTCTTAATGTCCCTATTTTCAAATAATACTTATTCATGGGGATCATGATACAATAGCTGCAAGCTAGCTCAATGTAATGTATCCACGGAGAGCCCGCCGGCCGAGCGTCGTTGGCGGGGAGCGCAGGTCGGGGAGGGCGGAGGGGGGGGGGCCGGGCCGCCTCGGATCACGCGAGACGTCGTGTCGCGTTGCGAGGTCCACGCGCAGCCTCAGCGTCCAGTGTCGCTATTGTCTGCAGATTTTTTGTTGCTACACGTCTGTCGGCTGCTACGCCACTTCATGTCCTGTGCAATCAAACAGTAGGCTTTTTTCTTGGGATCCATGTACGAGAATTCGAATGTAGAAGGGGAAACGGTCGTACCTAGGGACACTTTTCAAGTTTTAATTTTTTTAAATTTCTTTTCGTTGTTGTTCTTCTTTTTGGCATGCTACACATTTCAGCATGATTATGTGTAATAATAATTGGTCACGCAAGCAATGATATGTGGATGTAAACAGTTTGTATGATAGCCTGGCGAGCAGATGTGCAAATTATTTTAACTTATCATACTGTGTTACGCAGGATGTATAAAGGTGTTTAAAGCGATGCTGGTGTCTTAGCTGCACACTAAGTGACCTTTACTTTACATCACCTGCTCTTCCCCTCCACCCGCACTGCTTTGGCCTCCCCCACTTCGCGAACTTCTGAGACCATGGCAGGTTGTTGTGCCGCTGTTGGTAAAGTTTTTTTTTTTTGAAATGTAATCACAAAACGCAATAGCCGTGAAACGTTTCAATGTTAATTATCATTCGTCTAACACTGAATTCGGAGGTAATTGTGAAATGTGGCGATGCCTCGTTGTCGCGATGAAAGTTTGTGATTTCGCTAGGATGGCTGCAGCACGCCATGTGGTCCACGTGGTATTTTAATGTTTGCTGATCCTGAGTGATGGCCTCGTGCAATTTATGATTGCACTACATCATTGGACTACACTACATGATATTGGACAAACGCCACGTGTGTGCAGCATATTTTATGATAAAATGAATTTGAAAAGTGTATGAAGAACACACTGGTATTGTGGAGGTATTAGAAACTACTGTTTTGTACTGGAGAAAACCTTTCCTGTGATGTAATGATTTATTCAATCACTTCAGTTCTTTACTATCAAGCATGGTATTTTGTATGTTTATTAATTGAGGAGGAAACAGTTTGTACACTATTTATATGCTATCGCCACATCATGAAACATATTTATACGTTTGCATCAAAGGTATGCAATACAGTCTAGATACGGCTGATGTCTCATGTGGGATGAATATGCATCTTCTGTGTGCATTTAAGGCTGGTGTTTCCTAAATTGTTGCAAAATTGCTTACTGGTACTTCATTTATGCTTTGTTTTTTTTTCTTAATGGCTTGTTTAATTAAATTTGTTGATACTCTTTCAAAGGATAATTTTAGGATACTGTTTAATATGTTTGATTGAAAATTCTGTCTGATCTGTTTTATTGAAAAGATATTTATTCAACAATGTAGTTGATCATTCTAATATATACCATTCATTTTCCTGGTTTAAGAGCTCCTTGCACTTTAGTATTTTTGAGTATCGTAGGAATGTTGAGGGTTGGCTAATTTAATTTTCAGTCCATTGCCTATCAGCAGCCCCCAACAATAATAATTTTTAAGAATAATCTGTAACGTTCTTTTTTAGATAAATAATTTGTGTCCCTGGGTACATCGTACTGGTGTACTTGGGGACAATGAAAAGAAAACAACTAAATAAACGTATGTTACATTTTCATGGAGAGAATCTTTAACCTAGATTGTAATAAATAGTTATAATGAATATATACGTGTCTTTTATTGCTTATTTTTTGTAATGGTTCATTGACCTTGATGAAACAGACATGATATTTTTATTAATGTATTTATTGTTACACATAACTTAACGTCTCGACCCTGTTTGGGGTCTTTTTCAAAATCAAGTGTCCAGAATTTGTTGACATCATAGATAAAAAGGTAGCATTTTAAAACAAAAGTCACCATGGCATAACTTTTCACTTCCAGTTGTTCGGATTTTTATAATTTTTGCCCCTCAAGCCCCTTTGGCCACAATGGAATATCACACGGCATTTCGCGGCTTTCTCGGTCGTGCCGCTAAATGTCGCGTGATAGCAAGCACTGCTTGATGTGGTCGCAATCATGCGATATCTACCGGCATGACTGAGAAAGACGCGAAATACTGTGACATATTCCATCGTGAAGACGGGTCTTGAGGGGGAAAGTTATAAAAAATCGCACTATATTTGAAAATCCTGCCGCCGTCGGGGCTGAAACCCTTCGACCTCCTTGTCGGTGACACTGCAATGACATCATTGATGCTATGAGTCCCCTTGCCGGTAGACAATTCAGACCAGGTTGTTATCAGTAAGCTGCAGATTTTTCAAAATTGCAAGATATTCAGTCAACTGTAACTTAGAAAATTTCAAAAAATCTTTTTAGACGAATTTCATTATTGTGAGGATACGAATTATGAAATTTGAAAATCCGCTTGGAGGACATTCACACCATCTAACTAGAGGAGTGGAGGGAGGATCTCTCTGTCCCTGCAGTTGAAGAGACGTGACTGTGCGGGGGGATCATTCGGCAGTCGCTCTTATCGGAGACAGCCACTTCCGTGTGTCCAAATCCAGAATTGCAGCAGCAGGATTTATTTAGCAAACCAAGTTGTGACGGGTTGCAGAGGATCCTTTCACATTTTGTTGCGTCACACGTTTCCTCTTCTTTTATCTCGGCAGCCACCGTTCTTCGGGGGGGGGGGGCTGTCAGTCTGCTAGGAATAAATAGCGCGCCGCCATTGAGATGTTGTGGCAAGGGGAGAGGGCGTTTTGACGAACATGCCGCCAGAGAGCGCATTGCCGTAACCCTCCCTCCCACACTCCAGCCCTGCGGGCCCCCGCGATGCCTCTTTTCCACCTTCCCCCTCTCCCTCCCGCCCCACCACTTGTCATTCAGTGCTGTTGCCCTCTCGCTCTCTCTCACACACTCTACAACTTACCCCTACCCGCCCTGCCTCCTCCAGCACTCTCAACATACTTCCCTCTCGTCCTCCTACACTCCTACCCTCTCGCCCTCTTCCCCTTCCACCCTTCCACAGTTTCTCCTCCATCCCATAAGCATTTCCAACCTCTCACATCCCATTCTCCCCCTCTGTTCTCTCGCACTCGCACTCTCCTCTTGCTCTCCTCCCTCCGTCCTCCCCACCCACCCTAACGCCATCCTCCCAAACCACACACTCACTCACTCTCCCACCCTCCTTCTTTGCCACTATCCTTCCCAAATCCCCTTCGTCAGAGGAGACATTTGGTGGGAAAGATTGTATAAAGCAATCATAACCAAGAACGGTGTAAATGAACGTGCGTATTTCATTTTTTGATTCGAAACACATTTTCATGAGAACATCAGACTAAAGCGCCAAATGTCCTTCTCAAGACAGGGTATTATGTAATAATTTTTGTAAGTTCCTTAAGGAAATAAATCGTTAGAGCAAAATATGTATTATTACTGTACCATTGTTTAAAGTAGAAATATTGTTGGAATTGTAAGCAAACATTGAATTAAACTAGTAAATGTAACTGATACCATTGATGTAAAGAAAATAAATTGGTAATGAAAATGTGATAACTCAACATGATGATACGACATAAACTAGCAGTGATACAGAATGCCACAGACATTCCCGGATTAGTTTTCTATTTCCTTTGGTCTTATCCTTGATCTTAGTTTGATATTACCCTTGATCTCGGCTAGTTATTCGGACTTGCCACATACTCTTGCTGCCATCTATCGCTACCCGAAGTACTTTTTTAAAAACATTTTCTTAATTTTTCGGTTTCTCAATAAAATAACAGAAATATTATTTTAAGAATATTAAAGAACAGTAAAACCTAGTCCTAAATGGCAGTTTTCTTTGAAAAATTTGGAGCCGTTTTTAAGAAACTAGCTACTGTGAAAATTAGCTCAACATTCCGCTTTTTCAGAAACACTCAAACGCCGTTTGCTCATAAATGGCTCCAAATTATTTCTTCAAACTTTTCGAACGGATAGTGCTAATTGCACTCTTCAATATAACATAAAGTTCATTTGGTTTCTTTTGTTATTTTTTCAAACATTACACATATGTAATATTTGTGAAAGATCTTTCACACCGTTAATATGCATATTGCCAACAATTTGTAAACACTATTGTTTGTTGAGTAAAAGTGCTTAAAAGGACTTCAAAAAAAGGTTTTCGAAAACTCAAAAATGTCTGTGAAAAAGAGCTTTAAATTTCGAATTTGCAGTAGCGCTCAAACGCCATTTTTTTTCAAAAAGACTGCAAATTTTTCAAAGAAAATTGCCATATAGAACAAGGTTTTACTGTTCTTTAATATTATTAAAATAATATTTCCGTTTTACTCTTAGGAAACTGAAATATTATAAGAAAATGTCAAAGAAATGTATTTTGGGTGGCAGCTGGCAAGAGAATGTGTTGAATCTGAATAGCTAGCCGAGAGCAAAGAAAATAGAAAACTAATACGAGAATGTCTGTGCCATTCTGTAGCACCACTATTTTATTGTTGATTATAATTTTAAAATAATATTTTATAATATTAATTATGAATTCTGTAGTGGCGGTTAAAACATAGGTACGCCCACCGCCACTCATACCCTCGGCGGCGCCACGTCACCGCGGGAAGGCGCGCCACGGCAGCGCCGGGGCGCCCAATAGTGTTTACAATTCTTTTGGATTACGGCACCTTGGCAGTGAACACTGTACCGGTCACATCAAATTCAATCACAACAACTTTGGACGTCTGTTGAAGACACGAGACTGAAGACATTAACACAATGTTCAATTACTCTGTAGAAACGTTTATCATGACGATATTCATGTTCCTTTTCAGGAATACATAATTTACACACGTGTGTGACGTTAAACACTCATCCATCATGAATTAGAGGCAAAACATGAAAACACTCGCCTAATGTATGACACAATTCTTTGCCTGAAAGTACCACTATACTTGCCATCTGCCACTGATAATTGCAATGGCCTTTTGCTTTGTTTTTCAATTTTTCTTGGCTATCAATTCAGGCATTAAAACTCAGTTAAGCAAAATAAAAGCATCAAATAATGTCCGACATTATACATTAATGACCAAGAGGGAAATTCAATTTTAACAACGAATTCATAAATAGTGCCCGCTCCTCGAATAGGCATTCACACACCTTACTCGTACGAATATGAAGTGGAAAGTCGGAAATGATTGCATGAATGTGCCCTGGCAGTTGTATATTTAGTTGTAGAAATATTTATACATCTCGACGAGTTAAATTAAGGCTAGGAATCAGAGGCAGCGGCCAAGAGGGCCGAGCGCGCGCCGGCGTGTGGGGGGGGGCGGGGGGGGGGGCTAACGGCCCTTTGTGTGCTCGCGTGACAGCGACGTCCGTCACCGGCTGATAGAGCCGTCTGGCCCGCTCGCCCCCGCGCCTCCGCCCGCTGTGTTGACTCTGCCGCAACCAAATTAAGACAAATGAAAGGGCGCGGGGCGGCGCGCGGGGCCAATTGCCACGCACTCGAGGATCTCCGCTTGCGGTGGCGGCGGCCGCAAGGGCAACCCGACAAACGCTACTTTTATTTGTGTTAGGCATTTATTAATTTATTAATTTTTATATTTCAACTAGCAGTTATTTGATTACGTAATTTTTTGTTTCACGTTGTTCTACATCATCTTTGTGTGATTGACTGACGTTTTCCCACACGTCAACTGCTATGGTCATTACTCCCGTTGGTGTAGTGTGTGTTATATTTCGGGTGGATCGTGAGAGTCAGATCACGCGCCACCTGCACGTTGGCTTGAAGGGGGATTTTCTTTAGCTATGCACTCAGCTAAGCTTGTCCCCTAGCCGGGACAAGCTCTAGGTCCCGACTTGTCTTCCGTTGTGTGCGAAATGCATGAGTGTTTGTGTGTGTAAGGAGAGATGAGGGGCCAATGTTCGTTGGGACTCGAAACCTGAGACCTCCCACTTAAGATACTTTGCTGTGAAATCAGTTATTGCCACTGAGATGTATCAGCCTGTGCACTGTGCTTGGGTTTTATTTCTTGGCGCGTGGGGGCTTGTCTTCACGATGGAATATCTCACGGTATTGCGCGTCTTCCTCGGTCGTGCCGCTAGGAATCGCATGATCGCGACTATATAGAGTAGTGCAGGCGATCATGCGACTCCTAGCGGCACCACCGAGGAAGACGCGAAATATCGTGTGATATTCCAAGATGACGAGAAAAAAAGCGCCAAGAAAACAAAACAAAAGAAGTATAGTTCGAATAACCTGATTGGCTACTCAGGCTTGCGGGCGAGAAATGCATTTAAACGTGTGGGAGAAGGAAAGGTCGCGCGCGGTCTGTTTGTTAGGGTACATTTCCAGTATTCGCCTGGTATCGATCGAAGATCTCATGGAAAACAACCGATCAGAAAAGCCGGGTGCTAGAATTCTCCTCCAGACAGCGCACAGTTTGTAATTTTGGCCATCTAGCTGGAAAGAAGTTCATTTCCCAATGTACTCGGAAGAAGTATCTGAGGTTTTGTTTGATTTTAAATGGCCCATAGTGCATAAAATGGGAATTGATTTCCTTCTGAATCGCTTGAGGTGACAGTAGAAGAAGCTCAAACATGCACGATCTTGCGTTGTCACGATTCTACAAGTTGCATTTCACTATACCTCTTGTTGGAGACCAATGTGCATCAACTGTCGCTTACAAAAAGGTAGTCATTCACGAATTGCTTTTTCGAGTGTTTTTTTTATTTTTAATAGTGTTTTAGGGTAAGTAAAAAGTGCTTTCGATTACTCGTAGGATGCATTGAAAAAGTAAGTAATTTTTATGATATTTCCACTCCATTTTACAAATTTATTTAAGTTTTAATATGGAATTTACCATAGTTGACGCGTATCACTATAGAGACATTAATCTTGTTATTTGGGCCATTGAAATCATGAAAGATCTGCTACGCACTCTTGGAATTGTAATTCTTTTTCGCAGAGGAGCGCTTAATTTCTCGGAGGACCTTATTTGATGTTTGGTGCGAAAGCTCCACGGAGGCAAGGTATGATGCCGTTCTTTCGTATTTTTACACAAATCAGATGAAGAAAATATTACTGTTCCTTCAATAAGTCCGATAAAAACTCAAATTAGCAATTTTTGTCACTTCATTATCAAAAGACGGGGGAAAATTTGCTGAGTATGAACAGAGAAATTACTCATAGTAGCTTCAGTAAGCCATCAAATTTTATACAAATTCATTAAAAATTGTTCTAAGCACTTCAAAATTATGTGACTATAAAGTTTTCCGTCCACTTAAGCCTTTTTTGTGGACCTAAAGCTAGAACATATGAAGTAATACCGCTGTTAAATTCATCCACTGAAAACTGGGAACACCCACTGAAATAAAATTAAGAAGATAAAAAAGATTCTGGTTATATATCAGACAAGTAACTGCCAATTGCTTCTTCTAACAAAGAGGTACTACAATTAAGAAAATGCGCAGATTGTTGCATCAAGAACAATTTTAAAAAGTGATGGAAGAATATCTTTCCTTTAGACTATTTCTTCATTTGTGGATAACGCTATTCGAGTGTTTTATGCACATTTCATATCGCCTGGAAATACAAAACAAGTCACGTGAAAGGAGATTAAATAAAGAAACATTTTCTCAAAGGAAGAAAAAAAATCCAACGAAATTCAGACAGGAGTTAGTACGGTTAATCGACTTACCTGAAACACAAAGTAACAATAGTAATTCAGAAGTAAATGGAATATATCTGAACATAATAAAACGTTTTGGGGTCATATTAGAAAACCTAAACAGTGGTGAAAAAATCCAATAATTTTGATTGACATGTTAATGGCACTTGAGACTTGTATCTCCAACTGGTATGTGCACTCCTGTAACTTTCCATAAAATTCTATTCCTTGGAAGGGGTATAATAAAAATTTGCAATCTTATTATCGGAGAGTTCTCTGAAGAAGCCCAAGAAGGAAGAACTATGGGCAACAGAATGTTCAGTGAACTATTTACAAGGAAAACATCAAGAGTAGACACTAACACTGATCTGATAAACAGACCTTTTCATAACATCTCATCCATATATTAAGTTTCCAGGATTCTTAAAAAAAAAAATCAAAGACGGGAAAGTAAAAATGGTTGATTTGAAACAATTTGATCAACATGACACTGAAGAGTAAATACCGTTACTTCATCCGAGGATTCAGGAGATGGAGACTGAACATTTAGTAGTTTGTAATAATCATTTTTAACTCTAATTCTGTAATTTGCTTGCGTATTGGGTAATTTATATTTTTATTTTCTCTCTTATCAGTTCACAATTAATATAACAATTTGTTTAATTTAGCAATTATTTATACACTTTTATTTTATTTTAATTTGCATTTTTCTTTCCCACCTAAATTGACACTTGTTGCTCGACTTTTTATTTTTGCGAAAGAAAACAGTGGCCGTCAACAAATTTCAAAGAATCCCATACATTTCCGTACATTAGATTTCCATTGAAGGTTTCACATATATAAAATTATAATTTACTTTCAATATATACTTTGTATAACAGTAAAACAATCTTTAACTTTGTAGATTCTTTTTGCATCTACAAAGTAAACACAGTGCAGTGGCTGAATTTTCCTTACCAATTCAAGATACCCAGCTACTGTGAAAATACCACTCACCCTCGGAACTTGAACCTAGGAACCTCTCGATGAGAGAAGTTTGATCTTGTGAAGAGCCATAACTAAAAGCATTATTTCCAATCAGAATATTTTTGTTTGTTTAAATGCGAAACAACACGACATTGTCCTTGTTATGCATTATCTCTTCATTAAATTGAATTGCTTTATTTTACGTGGTGAGACTCAGGCCATGAGGCTGCGAACTCTTCCCTCTGACCACGCAAATTTCGCTACGCTCCATTCACTAACTAGCGGAGAAAGAAGTACTTCGGCGACCGAAAACGGCGATTTTTGAATTCAGCTCAGAGGTGTCATTTAGGCTTGAGGATCATCTGTGCTCGTGAAGAAATTTTTTTTTAGTATTTATTGTTGTCCTTTTAATTCCGTTGGCATTCGAGTTCATAACAGTTATTTTATTTGCCATTATGGAAATTTATTAGCACTGACTGAACAATATTTTAAATTGCGGAATTATGGCTGAAATCACTTGTGATACCTATTGTGTATATTAGTTGGGGAACATCAAATGGCATTTGGGCTTGCAGAGGTTGAATAGGTACCCAAGGAGCATTACGTTTGGGGAGGAAGGGAAATCCACGAGGGCAAAAGATTGGTGAGGCACGAGTGGCTTGCGCAGCGGCGGCTGTTGCTCTTGCCCTGACCTTAATTCATTTTGAAAGTTTTGAACGTACTTGCTGGGCTTCCTTAGCTATACGACAGCTCTGTAATTCTCAGTGTGCTCCTCGCCACAGTTTACACAATTTGGCTTGTCGCTTTTCTGTTTGGAGCATTGTGAGTAGTGGTGAAAATCATTGCATTTTACGCATCTGGGAGTGAGACGGCAGTTAGCTTGCGAGTGTCCATACCTTGACAGCGCTTACATTGAATTGGATAATTTCGTTTGGTTCTACGTTTGAATTTTATAAGACTATAAGGCGGTTTAAGGCGAAAATTGATTTAGCTTCTTTAGTGTATTTTATT
>JAHLJT010009355.1:63908030-63925525 GCA_031308135.1 Acheta domesticus
TTATTATTTGGTTCTGACGAGTTGTGGACGACAGTAGGTTGTCAGGATCTGAAACCTTTGAGGAAAGGATAAAGGAACACGAAGAAAGTGTGTTGGATTTAGAAAACGCTTTTAATTTAAAACTTTTGGAATCTTGAAAATTGTTGCACAGATTGATTCGGCGGTCGAAATTCCAATCTAGAAACATAATGTACAAGTCGCAATGAATAAACTTATTTTATGTAGAGTGATTGAGTTTTAAATTCTATGGTACTCATGACTTGCATTGAGAGGGCATGATGGTTCTGAAGATTCAAACACCTTGGCAATTTTTTAGACTTATCGTTACTCGGCTATCTAGATGTTGTGTTAGATGATCATTTAAACACTTTCTCTGTTTATAAATGTAACTTACATATGACATAGAACGAGCTGCTAAATTCTATTATGAAGTGGATTTGGAGGAAGCGAAGAAAGGCATAGATTTAACTGATTTTGTTTCTCTGCAGGCCGATTAAACAACTGACATAACACGACGAAGTCAATTATCTTAATTTTGTGATATGTTCCCCTTTCGAACTCTCAGTATTCCGAAAGATAAGCTACGGCATTACTGTAATTTTTACCAAAATCTTTTGTTTCCGTTGACATACCAAAATATGATTAAACGTCTTAATAAAATTCCTACAGCTTTTGTGGAAAACGTATAGATTTGAAGATTTCATCAATTAACTGATAATTAATATTAATTAAATAATTGATTAAATGGCAATTCTTTAATTAATAAGATTGATTCTGAGATGATATTCATGCTTTTGCGCTGGCCCCACTAGGAAAAAATGTCACTAGCAGCCACTGTAGTCTTGTAAACTTTACTGCCTCGTTCTGGTATTTTGAGTATGTCTGAGAGGAACAGAAATGTTTTTTGTTGACCGTATCCTGCATTGCCAAGCAGGACTAAGTAGGTCAAATTCTCGATTTTCAAATTTCCTTCTTATTGACCACTCGCTGACAATCTTGGACAAATGTGTTAACCTCGACCCTCAAATTAGTATGACTCCGGTGTTCTTGAATTGACTCACAAATGAGTTGCGTATTTTCTGCAAGGAAGGTTGTCTTATTCTTCTCCAGAACGTTTATGCGTAAAAGCATCCATAACATAAAAATGACAAAAACGTAAGAACCCTAGTGGATACAGCACATGTTTTTATACGATTCTTTAATTGTTCACCTCATTAATAATTATAATTACCAGAGGAATGCTCCAATTCATAATTTTGCAAAAGAACTCGGCTTCCAGGTCGCTTGGCTGCCGGCGAAGCCAGCCAAAGGTTCCTGAAGTCGCCTTGCGCGAAGATCTCAGTGCAGATCCGCGTCACGGTTGAAATCAAGACAGTTGACTGGAAAAATCCGTGCCAGTTCCTTGAAATTTTCTTATACTTTAGATTGATATTAATTTTACAAGACTGACCGGCGTATTTATGCTTATTATAATCCTCTGAAATATAACTTTACCGGCAAAAGTGGCTCAAGGCTTCAACTGATGTCACTGCAGTGCCTCGACCGGGAGGTTCTAGGGGTGCGTGTCCCGACGGTGGCAGGATGGCGCACAGAGATCTTACTCCAATGTAATTGCTAGGTCGAGCTCAGCCGCTGTCTGGAGCAGAATTATAGTCAGCAGCCTCATGCGGTAGTGTTCCGTGTTTCTCCGATTCAACACCAGGCCAATGTCGGAGAAGTACAATCAAAAACGGGTCACAGACCGCGCGCGATCTTTCCTTCCTCTTTCATTGTCCTACCTTCACCCTTTACTCACAGACACACACATTTGTATTACCTTACAGTCATTTCGCTATCACACGTGACGAGAGACCAGTCGTGAGCTCAGATCTTGTCCCCGGCTGGGGGAGATACCTGGTTAAGGAAATCTCCGCAAGCCGACGTGGGTCGGCTCGGACCTCGCCAGCCAAACCCAGTAGAGAAAACATCACAGTACCTCCCCGCGATAAAAAGCTTGCACTTACGGGAATATTGGACCATAGCAGTTGAGTCACTAATCAATGAATCATTGACGATATAAATTCTCTCTCCAACCGCCCTCCCTTCTCACACCTTAGGCACTCAGTTAACTTGAAGTGCATCGAATGACTTTACACGAGCACTCAAATCACAGAACTAATTCATGGTAGTTGATGTTAAACATGAAGAAGTCCGGACTAAACATTGGATCATCTTAGATTTTCCTCTATGCAAACCAATTCCTGTCCGCCGCTAGTCCAACTTTTGGCCCGGAACTTATGAATAAACTTTAATGGATTACATGTACTCGTAACTGCATTCGAAGCATTCCTTCCGACACTTAGGTTTAGGGCGCCTGAGGCAAGAGGGCTCTAGGTCGGTTTGAAGGATGACGAGTTGCGCACTCCACACGAAATATTTTTCAACGTTTCTCCTTCACGAACATGGATTTCTTCTCAGGTTTCTATCTCTCTTTCAACTTGTGTTTACGATGAAAAGACGTTGGGTTTGATAATGATACATGGTGGAACAACGTTTTTCAGTGTCTATATCTTACAATATTAAGAAACATTAAAATAAATTTCATAGTTTACACAAACCTCTTTTTATGGCGATGGCTGTACTTTCGTAAGAATTACAAGTCCCATTTCCCGGATTGATAGTTGTCATTTAATCATTGCACGCATTATCTTGGTAGGCTTTTGATGTAATGAAAAGCTCAGTCTCTGTCATCCCGCGCTCTCTCGCGCTCATCTCCCAACCGCTGCCCGTGAAGCATTCCTGCGCGTCGCGTCTCTGCGGGCAGCGGCCGGCGGGCGTCGCCAGTGTTTTGTTTCGCCGCCTCCGCCGTTATTTACGAGCGGCCGCCCCCGCCGCCGCGCCGCGGCGGCTGCCCTCGCTGTAATTGGTTCATTTTCGGGTGCGCCGTCGCTCTCCATTATGCTGCTCGCGTCCGAAGGCTCTCTCCGCGCGCGCGGCCGCCCGCACCTGCGCCCCCCTCCCCCCCGGCGCTGGAGGTCCTCCAATCACGCCTCCCTCTCCTTGCGTCGTCGTTACGACTTTTTCATTGCGTTACTTACGCATTCTCTGGTATTTCGTGCTTATTCGTCACGGATAAAGCTTGGTCTTTCACGTTAAACCCTCGTACCATATCTGGGGTCTTTTTGGACTCCATCATCATTCATTTGTTAATATTTTCCTGCATATTTGCAGGATAATTTCAGTCTTCTAGATATGCTTTCGTGCACTTGTTAAGGCAGCTACCAATTCATTTTCACATACTTTCCAATTTATTAGAGATTTATTATTTTGTCTTTACATTGACCTGAGGTGTAGCCTGTTATTTTCCCATTCTCATTTGAATATCTTGTCAAGAAGTTCAAAAAATATCTCTGATACTATCATTTTTGATTTGTCTGGAAATAACTTTAAAAAAATATCATAAATATTTCTGAGCAATTTGTTTCAACCATGCAAGTTACAATAGGGGTTATTCTTTTATGAAATATGTAGTATGAAGAAATTATATTATTTTATTATGGAAAATAACTCATAAAATGCACACTTATATAAAAACAATTATGTCACTTAGTATATTACTGTATACATTCTTGTTTACCACTTCCAATTGTCAGTAAAGCAGGGGGATCAAAGGACCTCAGTATAGTACTTGATTGTAAATTGCAGATATTGGACGAGGGTTAAGTAGTTTTCGCTTGGTAGTTTTTTTCCTTTTCGTTGTAGGGTTAAGTACTTTTTTTAGTTTACTAGTTCCCATAAATAATAATTAATAAACAAGAAGATGAGGAGTGTTGCCCATCCGCCGTGCGCTGGCCGCGGTGCGCCAGTGGCCCGCTCGCCGCCTCCGCCTCGCGCCGCCGGAATAAAGCGTTAAAATTTGTGCGGCTCTGTAAATCTCGCTCTGCTAACAAGGGCAAATCCTCTACAAAAAACACGCGCGGAGGGGCGGTCGCACGCGTACAGTCACGCACGTGGGGCGGGCGCACGCTTTGAAAAAGCACGCGAGCCGCGCGGGCGAGGGCGTGAGCCGTGAGCCCTTCCGACTTGGTTAGCGCTTTGCACTGCGCCCACCCGCCCCGCACCCCTGCGCGCTCTGCTGGCCCCAACCGGAACTCGTCGCCATAGGATAGCACCTGACCCTCGTTCTCTCTGCACTGCGGACCCATGCTGTCCTCTCCGCCCTGCACCCGGCCTCAGGCCCATAACCTGTTCCGTCACTTCATGACGCCTACGCTTCTCCGGCCTCATGTGCTTTTCTTCTCGTTTTTACTTCCTCGCATACAACATTCGTAGTACGTTATCGAGGATGTTATGTAATCTGCAGCGAAAAAAAGAGATTTCTCGACAGAAAAACTTTTATTACCGGGCCCTCGTAACAAAAAATAGATAATTTGTTCTTGTATGTAGTAAAATACTTTCTCTAAAACTCTGAGAAGTCAGAATCAAAGTTGGGTGAATCCTTGATACCGAAAAATTGCTTGTTGCGATAAAACGTTTCTTCTTCCCGTCAACGCTAGCGGCAAAAACTGTATGCAGGATTTTCACCAAAATTCATGAAACTGGCTGGCAATGCCGCCCCTTCAATTTGAAACCGTGGTTTTAATTCTTGTGGGTACTTTAATGACGCCTCAAGGACATTTTCAATGTTTTCTTAAAAATGGTTTCAAAGTTTTTGATTAAACACTGTCTCCAGATAGCGTACAGGCCTCTTAAACTAATGACTTTCATTTCAGATTCATTAAAATATCTGAATTTTTGAAAATTGCAACTGATTGAACAGCATATTCACACTGTTCAAGTTCTTGTAGAGAAGTGATACCATACGCGGTTTTTATAACTTAACATTACATGTTATATACACCATTTTGATGTGTTCTGATTTTGCAAAAACTACACAAAGATATTTTTTAAATATATTTCATGTCGTTAATATTTACATTGCAGGCATTATTGCATTTGTGAAAACAAGTGCTTCAAATGGCTTTTAATAAAGTGTCTCGAAAACTCAAGACTTTTCTGGGAAAACGAGCTCTGAATTGTGCATTTTTAAACACGCCCATTTTCTCAAGAGCGCCTTCACATTTTCTAATGAAGATTGTCATACAGAATTATGTTTTACTCTTCTGTAATATCGTTAACATGTATTTCAATTCCATTATTGAAAAAATTGAGACTGAATCTAGCCTGGGCTAAATAATTGGCAAACTAAGTCGTGCGAAAAAGTCTATGACATTCTATAGCATCACCAGTGTAAATAATAATAATATTAATAGTAATAATAATAATAATAATAAATAATAATAATAATAATAATAATAAAAGATGATAAATGCCGCATTTGCCTGGAGCAAGTAGAAACCATTGATCATATTGTCTCAGCTTGTCCAATCCTAGCAAAGACCGAATACCTTAAAAGACATGACAGGGTGTGTAGCTACCTCCACTGGCAAATCTGTACCGCCCTCGAAGTTCCAAACACATGCCCCAAGTGGTACGAACACTCACCGAAACCGGTGACGTCTGTTGGATTGTGTACGATATTGTACGACCAACAAATTCAAACTGATCGCACGATAGCGGCAAACAAACCGGATATAGTTATCCGGGATTTGTCGAAAAAATCGTGTTTACTTATCGATGTTGCTGTACCCTGCGATAAAAAACGTCGTTACCAAGGAGGCAGAGAAACGTCTTAAATACAAGAGTTTGGAAATCGAGATCAGCCGAATGTGGGGCGTAAAAGCACAGGTCGTCCCGATAGTTATCGGAGCTCTGGGATTTGTTCCGCAAAATTTGAGTAAGAACTTGTCTAAACTCCCAGGTAATTCAAAAGACTGGGAAGTGCAAGAAATTGCTTTATTTGGAACAGCCCACATTTTGCGTAAAGTATTGTAGAGGCACTGATATTCACCGAATCTGCTCCTTAGGTAGCTGGTTGCAACCTGGAGTAGATTTTATATTCAGCCGACTCATAAGATCTTTAGTCGTGATGTAATGGAATAATAATAATAATGATGATGTCAGTGGTAGCCTAGCTACCGGTAAGGCCTCCCTTACTGAATAGGTTGAAAGTGAGGGGTCAGACGAAGAAGTACTCCATTTTGAGGAGCGTAGAAACTAAGTAGATAGGGAAGGGTCATGAACCTTTGGACATCCTGTTATCGGCCCATGGAGGGTACAGGAGAGAAACTGGGTTGGCACACCAGGCTCGAACCTTGCATTAGCCAGCGAAGGAGGCTGCCTTCAGCAGTCAGTGAAAATTCCGTAGGGTTTAGTGATGCCGACTGACTATCGGAGGGACCCCTTGCTGGGCCCTGTGTAGGGATGACCCGAGGCCACTGTGGGTCACAGTAACGGATGGCAGGAAACAACCCATGGGTTATGTGTGATCTGTGAACTCGAACTTGCTAACTGCGAATTTTCAGTTAAAACTAATGAGCAAAATGAACAGAAAAGACGTGTAGTGAATCTTAACGTGCCTTGTTCTGCTAATGTCCCATACCTGCTCAGAAACCGAGCTAATGTCACCTTCTCGACGTCTGGCCATCCCACGGATGTTATCGCAGGGACCCAGTCGGCAGTAGCTCGAAGCATCGTCAGAGATGGACATATAATGAGTTGAAGGAGGTGATGTAGTGCTTTTACTATACAAGAGCGAAAAACGGGGGCTCGGAAATAGAAGTTTTCAAAGTATGGAGAGAGCGGAACCCAGATATGAGACACACCCAGTACTCAAAGAAGCTTGCCAGTCAACGACTGTACATACTCAGCAGTGGAAATTTCACTGCAGAACAACTTGCTGACATTCAGGCAAATGCGGAGTATGTTGTTCGATCGAACTATCCACATGACAGCTCCATGGTGATGCAAGGCCAGTATCACATTTGTTTTACATGGATGATCTTAAAGTGTTTGCTAAGAATGAAGCGATCCTCTTCCAAATGCTGTCTGTCGTGAATTACTTTAGCAGTGACATCTGCATGAAGTTTGGTCCTGACAAGTGTGTGAAAATCGATTTAAAAAGAGGCAAAATGACAAAGTCACAGAGCATTGAAGTTGATAGGCATACTGTGATTCAAGATCTTGATCCAGGTACAACTTACAAATATGTGGGCATTGAAGAATGTGAGACCGTCTCGAACGACACAATGAAGGAAAGAATTCGCAGGGAGTATTACAGAAGAGTGAGACTGGTTCTGCAGTCCGCTCTGAACTCCAGGAATAAAATATCTGCAATTGGTAGTTTGGCGGTTCCTGTAGTCGAGTACAGTTCTGGGCTAGTGAACAGGACTGAGCAAGAAATTCGCATCGTGGATGGAATAACCAGAAAACTGCTAACAATGCATCATGTTTCCCACCCTCGAGCTGTTGTACATAGACTTCATGTGTCACGTAAGGAAGGAGGAAGAGGCCTCAGACAAATTGAGGCCTCCTGTCACAACGCAATAGTCGGAATGGGAAAGTATGTAGTCAGGCATCAAGATGACCCTCTAGTGAGGCAGGCCGTGAAATCTGACCGAAGAATGGCAAACAGAGGCATTATTAGTGAAGTAAGAAGAATTACAAAAAACACTATGCAAGACACGTCGAATAACACAGACACTGAACTTGAAAACTACTAAACATGAAATGTGAGATACAAAAAATGTTAAAGAAAGCGTGGAGAGACAAACCACTCCATAGACAATACCCAAAAAGAATGGACAAGGTGCAGATCAATAAAGATCATTTATGTGGCTTAAAAGGGGAAGAATGAAGCGAGAATCGGATGCAGTTCTGATAGCTGTTCAAGGTAAGGTGTTGAGAACATGACATTATAATAAATCGGTTCTCAAAATTTCCTAAGATGATAAATGCCGCATCTGCAAAGAACAAGTAGAAAACATTGATCATATCGTCTCAGCTTGTCCAATTCTCGCAAAAACCGAATAGTTGAAAAGACACGACGGAGTGTGTAGTTACCTCCACTGGCAGATCTGTATCGCCCTCGAAGTTTCAAACACATGCCTCAAATGGTACAAACACTCACAAAAACCGGTGACATCTGTTGGACTCTATACAATATTGTATGACCAACAAATTCAAACTGATCGCACGATAGCAGCAAACAAACTGGATATTGTTATCCACAATTTGGAGAAAAAATTGTGTCAACTTGTAGATATTGCTGTGTCCTGTGATCAAAAACAAGTCCCTGCCCTGTGGTCGAAACCAAGGAGGCAGAGGAACGTCTTAAAAACAAGAGTTTGGAAATCGAGATCAGCCGAATACATAAAAGCACCGGTCGTCCCAATAGATATCTGTGCTATGGGATTTGTTCCGCAAAATTTGTGTAAGAACTTGGCTAAACTTCCAAATCGTTCAAAAGACTGGGATGTGCAGGAAATTGCTTTACTTGGTACAGCTCACATTTTGCGCAAAGTACTGTAGAGGCACCGATAGTCCCTAGATCTGCTCCTTATGTAACTTGTTGCAACCTGAAGTAGTTCAGCCGACTCATAACATCTTTAGTCGTGTTATAGAGAAATATTAATAATATTATTATAATAATACTCCGGCCCGTATAGCGGAGATCTCTAAGACAGTAATGCAAGAGGATCCGGGTTCGAGTCTCGCCTCGGGCATTGCTTCCAAAAGCTACTGAAGCCCCTTTTATCCTTACTAATGTTTTCATAAGCTCACATTCCACATTGGTAATTGTATATGTTTCTAATGTAATTTTTAGTCAAAAGGTTCTAAATCAAATTTAAATTATCGATTTAAAATTTGTTTATTTTCAAAATGTACTATATTCACTAAATATTTATTTTAAAAAAATACTGTATCCAAATTTACAAACAAAATGTGCTACATACCATTAGAATAATAAAAGTCTCTACAAGAGTTGTAACAAAATGTACCGTATCAATACTCTATTTCTTTAATTTTTCAAATAATGTGAAAAAATTACTCAAAAGTGAATTATACGTAGAAATAAATACTAAGAGAAACACTGAATTTCAGGAAACCGTCTGCTGGACAACACTGTGGCTTTTACGAAAGAATTTGCTGTTATTGGAGTTTCAAACGCTTGTGCTGTTGGTGTGCTTTTGTACGTAGCATTTTCCCTTTTTTAAACAGATCAAGTATGTTTTTGTAATGTTATATACTCTCTTAGGTTTAAACGTGTATGTGAGTACAAATTATGATGCTGTCAGGCAGGCAAGATGAAATAAATGTTGATGATACTTATGATTTCTGCAGTGAAACTCCACCACGTAGCAGCAGAAGAAAGAAAAGCTATCCCAGGCTGTGGAAGAAGCATATTACTTAGAAAGTGAAATGGGATTGTAGAAATAAAAGTTATAATGTAGTTTGTAAACATTATGATGCCTCGTTGCGTAAAGCTAGTACCTTGAGAGATGTAGAAATGCGCACATTGAATGAGAAGTATTGGAACCTGACATCTGCACCAGATCAAACAAAATTTATTTAGCGCCATATTACTGTTAGAACCGTCAAATGGCGACGTGTATGAAGCAGTGCTGCAGCACAGCGGATGAAGACACAGCAGATTTTTTTAAGCAGTGTCTTAATGGACCCGTTCAAGTGTGCAGGTCCTCATTCATCATGAGTATACTGTCTGTTAACAGTGGGAAGATTGATCTGGCAGCATAACAGATTACTAAGCCAGACAAAGACATTACAGAAATAAGAGAAGCAAGAATAAATCTTGTACAGAAAAAACAAAATTATGCAACGTATAAAGGAGTTCAAATGCAGGGGATTTCAAAAACATAACGGTAAAAATAGTGCTCTCGGACGATGCTTCTTGCCTTCTTGCATATCCATAAAAAAAAGTAGGAACTGTATAAAGAGAAACACAATGATATGGATTGCACGTATGTCATGTATTGGAATGTATTCTCTCTCAATTTTAATCTAGTATTTGGCTCTAAGGAGACTGACATTTGTAGTGAATGCGTCAGATTAAAAACTGAACGAAAATGTGGAACAGATAAAGAGGTAAAAAGGGTTGGGTTATAAAATATTTAGTTCACGAAAGCAGAAGTAATGTTTTCTTTATGCAGAAGAACCTTAGACCAAATAGAAGTGTGTTGCAATCGTTCTCTTGTAAGGATTTCATTCCGGAAAGTATCAATCTAATAAATTTTGTGACAAAATGTAAAAGATTTCACAAGATAAAATGTACAAGACAATCATGGCAATATTATAACCTAGTTATAATACGGAGTAAAGCGAATAAGTTTACCTATAGAACCAACTTAATAGAAAAGTCATGGGTACCTCTAGAAACGAGAAGAACAAGAGCGAGGCTTTGTGCACTTTATAAATCATACGTAGGTCACCCAGCGAAAATCACTCGTGGAAGGAAATTCAGGTTAGACTGGAAAAAAAAATTATTTAGGCCGAAACAATCACATTACAAAAATCGAACAAGGAAACAAAATTAAAATCTTGGGAAATTCTCATTTTGTAACAGAGCAATTAGAGATTAGAACAGTTTACCCGCAGCAATTTTCAAGTCCTTTCCTCTAAGTGCCCGTAGTTTTAGAAATAAGTTAGAACAAGCTGAGAGTAATAGACGTTAAATGAGCAACTAAGTGCTGTGAAGTGTGGTGAAGTGCTGAATAGTGTAATTCAAAGCGAAACAGTGTAGTGTAGTGCAGTGAAGTGACCGTGATAAATGCCTTTTTTCAATCGAATTTAGTTAATATCTAGGTAGCTCGTACTGATTTTTATAATCACCAACATATAATTGTTGTATATCATAGTAGAGATGATATAATTGTTATAATACTTAATATATGATTGTTGCATCGTTTTGTACTGTACTCTTTTATTATTTTTGTTATTATTATTGTAATTGTTGTTAATCAACTGCCACCGGGTCTAGCCAATGGCGGTTCAAAAAAAAAGTTTGTATGTATATGGTAAATTACTTGGAATTTCCAATTATAGTTGTCTAATTCTCATCCATTGCATTTCAACTGTTATGATGTATTCATTGCAGCACCCCTGTTCAAAATGAGCCCAGCTCGAAGTCGTCGTATACTCGTAGGTCTTTTGGTAAAACGTCCTCCCTTTCGCTGCCTCGTTCCGCTATCACGTGTGGCTCAGCAGCTCAGCAGCTGCGCCTCCTTTTCCAACATCATTTGCATCTCGCCTCTGATATTTCTACTCCTAGTTCCGATTTTCACTTTTGCAATTTTCTCTGTGAAGCCGACCTTTTTTTGAGGTGGCAAACATTAAATACGAATTCAGCACCTTAAAAACATATAGAAAAGTTGAGAAAAGAACTTCCGAATTTTTTTCCTCAATCGGACCCTTTTGAGCACCATTTGACAAGACTATCCTCGCTTTTGAGCTTAATAACTTTCCATTAACGTCATGATCATGTCACGTCACGTCACGTGTCACGTGACGTCATGTCACGTGACGTCATTCAGGTCAGCTTCTCTATTTGCCGTGCATTGTTCAGCCTTCTCGTTCTTCCCTTCCTTCCGTTCTCCGTCTTCGTTCTTGCATTGTTGCCTGTTTGTTTCATCCTGTTTGTTTCATCCTGTTTAAGAGCTTCTATGCGCTGCTATCTTCGAACACAACGTTCATATAACCCACGGTATTCCGCCATCATCTTGTGCTTAACGTCGCTGATCTCACCGTCACTACTACAACTGACCATATAGAATCTTCATCGCAAATCGTGTTCCTTCCAACTTCGGTTTATAAATTAAAGCTCAAGTTTATGTGTGCATTTTAAATTTTTTTAACGTTCCAGTTATGAAAACTATAAATAAGAGCATGACGGGGTGTCCGGGGAGGAAACTTCGAAACTTCGAAAATAAGCTCTTAAGACAATTCTAAGCATATTTTGTCTAATAAACTACGTGGATATTCCGAATAGTTGAGCCGCAATAAGCACTCAAAAGTTGGTTTGAAAAATTGATTTCTAGGCAAAAATTTGCATTATAGAACCATAGAAACACTTCAGAAACATGTAAATTGCTTATTATTTACAAAAGAAGTGAATATATTTGCTCAGAAAGAAAAATTAAGCGAGAAATAAAAAAGGAGTCGAATTGTGTAAATTTATTACTAGCATCTAATTTTAACCTAAACGTCTTGATGTTTGTGGGCAAAGTCTCCATTAGTGCTGCAGGCAATCTATTCCATGACTATATAGTCCTATTTACAAAACCGTATTTCCCAACATCAGTTCTCTGTTTCCTTGGACGAATTTTTTTTAATGTGGTCGTGACGTGCTACGTAATCGGGCTCATGCATTCTTTCCTGAATCCCAAGTCGATACTTTGTTGGATATATTTCCTAACGAATTTCCTCTTTTAACAAATTTTGCTGCTACTTTCTGAACTCTTTCGATGCAGTTTACTTGGCCCTTTCTATTGGCCTTTGCATATGACCTTCAGCTCCGTACTCTAAAATCGGATGCACAATGGTTTTATATGTTAATTCCTTTGATTTACTATTTCCCTTCCTTAACACTCGCATTACAAAGTGTATGCGTAGTTGTATAAGTAAGTGTATGAGCAATTTGATGTCGATTCACCGAAAAAGTGAGAAATAAGAAGAAATGGAAAGGGTGAGAATATTGTTGTCAGAAATTATTTACAGAATGCGTCTATTTCACTATCTAGCGTTTATATACTCTCAAGAATTTTAATATAGTAACTCCAAGAAAAATGTCACAGTTTCGCATACGTGAATGAAAACACCTCTACATGACTTTTAACGAGGGATACACGTCTCGAGTGATTTACATCATACAACATCCAACATCAAGCACTCGTAAATATGTCACGTTATATAAGGAAAATAATTGCTATGCTATTCTGATTTGTAGAGAGGCATTTTCAAGAAGCCCGGAAAGTCTTCAGTTTTTATCTTGCTCTACTGCTCATATGCAAACTGCAACTGAATGGAGAAACAGTCCGCCCACCAGTTTCGCAATTATAGAACCTATACAATAATTTGAAAAGATCCCCTCGATAATGACTTCAATTAAAAACAAAATAATGAAATCTTAATTTAATTTGGGAACCATATAAAATTAACAAGTTATCGCGTTTCTGTTTCCAGAGCGAGTAATTTAAAGCTAATACGCTTCGCACAGGAACACAACGTGAAGTAATAATTAAACTGCGAAATATTCATGTGTAATTTTAATAGGTAACAATCCTCTGATTAAGTCTGCAAAGAAACGCGTGATGTGTTTGTTGGTCGCGTGTTTTGTGATGTTCAGAATTTCATCCCTTTCTGCGTGGACGCGCGAATTGCGGTCTCGACGGGGGAAGGGGCAGGCAAGCTGGGGAAAGAGCGGGACAAAAATAAAAAAAATAAAAGCCGCGATGGCAGCGCATTAGTCGCTTTAATTCAAAATAATAACGTGCGCTCGTTCTCGCACTAGCACTCGCCCCGCCTCGGCCGCCGCGCTCCACCCCACCTACCCCGCTTCGCCCCGCTCCGCCCACTCCGACCGCCCCCGCTCCGCCCCGCTCCACCCCACCCGCCCCACTCCGTCCCACCCGCCCTGCTCTGCCCCGGTCATCTCCGCTCCGCCCTGCCCACCCGCTTCCAAAACCCTCCCCGCCTGCCCTGCCCACCCTGCACTACCCGCTGCTCACCGTCTCGCTCCACCGCGCCCGCCCCGCCGCACCCCGCTCCGCTCCCCCTCCCTCGCCGGGCCCGGCCCGGCCCTTCCCCACACGCCCCGCCCCCCACACTCCACGCCGCGGGCGCGCGGTGGCTTCATTTGCGCGCGCAGATTGCCTTGTTCATTTTTTTATTAGACTTTTCCTTCCCGCGCGCGGCCGCGGGGGCGGTGGCGCGCTCTTGAATTATTCCTGCTACCTGTGGCTTGCGCCAATCTGGCGGCCGCGCGCCGGGCCGCGCCCTCCGAGCTTCTTTCGGAGGTGGCGGCGGGCGTGGACCACAGAGGGCGAGGGCGACGGTCAGGGCGAGGGTGAGAGCGAGGCCGAGAGCGAGGACAAGAACGAACACGAGGTCGAGGGAAAGATGCAGGTTAAGGTAAAGGGCGAGAGCGAGAACGATGACAAGGCCGAGTGCGTGAGCGAGGGTGAGGGCGAGAGCGAGGTCGAGGGAGAAAATGAAGAAGAGAGCGAGAACGAGGAGGAAGAGGGAGAGGGTGAGTGTAAGGGCGAAGGTTGAGTACGAGGGTGACGACGAGGTGAGGGGATGGGTGAAGGCGAGGGCAAGGGTAAGGCCAACAGCGAAGGCGAAGACGAGGAAGAAACCGCGAGGGTGAGGGCACGGGTGAAAGCAAGGGAATGACGAAGGCGAGATCGAGGCTAAGAGAGACAGCAAAGGTGTGACTGAGGACAACGGTGAGATTGAGTGAGGGTGAGGAGCGTGGGAAAAGGCAAGGGCGAAGAATACAGAGATTATGAGAGCGAGGGATGAAGGGTGAGGATGAGGGCGAGGGAGCGGTTAAGGACGCGAGAGAGGAGGCAGGAGAGGGAGAAGTTCAGGGCGAGAAAGGCGAGGTCAAGGCGAGGCGAGAAGGAGGGCGAGAGAGAGAAAGAGAGAGAAAGAGGAAAGAGAGAGAAAGAAGAAAGAGAGGGAGAGAGAGAAAGAGATGGAGAGAGAAAGGGAGGGAGACAGAAAGAGAGGGAGAGAGAAAGAGAGGGAGAGAGAAGAGAGAGTGAGGGAGAAGGCGAAGGTGAGGGCAAAGGTGAGAACGAGAGCAAGCTTGAGGTCGAAGGCTGGAAGCAAGAATGAGGATAAAGTTAAGAATATATTGGTTTTAAAATATTTTGGTGTCTGAGAATTCTTTTGGTACATTGCAAACAAAGAACATTCTAATAACACTGACCAGAAATTGATAAATCTGTCAGTTCTTTACCGGAAAAAAATTAATTCCCAGATATATTTTTGTTATCATGAGACGAAAGTGTGGAAAAGAAGTATTGAATTTTGGAAACTATTCTTATTCAGGCCTCGCGTTTCTTACTTGGTCAACGTAAGCTACAAAATGCAGTGACCTTATGACAGCCTGTGAGCTGTTCAGACAGTTATCTACTGAACGAAATGGATTCAAGGCTTCAACACAGCGTCCAGCCCCTGTGGCAAACACTATTGGCGACTACGGAATTAGTTTTGCGGCTATGTGACCGGTAGGTAAGTTAAAGGGGAGATGCAATGGCGATATTCGTTTATTCCCACGGCTCCCGTGTGCGATGGGGCAAGGGTGGAAGAGTGCGCTCTCGAGGGAAAACACCGTCTTCCCATCCTTAAAAATTGAATCCCTAGCAGCCCCCGAGCCGCTTCACCCTCCGTCTCCCCTCACACCCTCCCTCTCTGCCTTTATGCCCTCCTTCTCTGCCTAACTTCCAACAATGCTACTGACCTTTCCACATCGGCTTCCTTTCCTCTGCTTGCATCAGCTATCATATCCTCCAACTCTTTAATCTTCCTCCCTATCTCTTTCACTTTCGTCTCACACTCTTTCACATTCGCCTCCGCTATTGCTACTTAACCCTCCGCTCTTCCACATTTGTCACACCCTACGAGAGCTTTTCCTCCACCTCTTCTACCTTCGCCTCCATCGCTACCTCCGTCTATCTCTGCAGCCTTCGCCTCCGCCTACGCCTCAAACCTACTATCTAACTTTTCCATCTTTCCCTCCACCATTATCACCATCGCCTCCACATTTACGAACTTGGCTTTCACTACTGGTACCTTCGTATTCACAACTGATATAATATCGTCTAACTCTACTACTAACCCGTCCAACCTTCCCACCTTCGCATCCACCGCTGTCACCGTATTGTCCAACTCTTCCACGTTCAACTCCATATGTTCTGCCTTTGTCTGTACCTCTGCCGCCTTTCCCTTTACCAATTCCAGCTTCCATCGAACAATGCAAGCTTTGACTCCTCCCCCAACAATATCGCTTCAAAAGCTTCAATCTTCCACTCCACACCGGAAGATTTTTCCACCATCTCCGCTACATTTGCCTCCATCTCTGACAACGTACTTCTCTTCACACCTTCCCCTCCACCATAGCAACCTAGTCTACACCTCTTGCGCCATTGCATCCAACTTTTCTACATTCTCTTCCACCTCTTCAACCTTTACTTTTAACTCTATATTTGCATCCACATCTGCAATCGTACCTTCCAAATAACTACTCCCGCTTCACGAAAGGCAAGGGACTCCCTGAAACCTCCTCTCCGTCTTTGCCACTTTCTCCTCCACCTTTTAGAACATCGCCTCCAGCTGTTCTACCGTCTGCTCCCCTACCTACCTGCCATTTCGCCTCCTCTGCGAACTTTCCCTGCACCTGCGCCTACACTTCTGTTACCTGGCCCTCCAACACATCCTCCACCCCTCACCGTTCTCTCCAACATTTCTAATTCTGCCATGCTCGCTTTCACATCCCCTTCTTCCCCTCTGTCTCCCTTGACTATTTTTCAACACTCCAACTTTCCCCTCTCGCTTTCCTCGCCTCTACTACGTGCGCTACAACTGCTATTTTGCCTCCATCTAATACCACATTTCCTTTCAACTCTTTCAGCTTTCCTCCGTCTCTGCGTCCTCTGCCTCCACGTCTGCAATCTTACACTCCGCCTTTGCCAGTTTCGCCTCTAGCTCTGCCCCTCTTTGCCTAATTCTCTGGCACCTTTGCCTCCAACTCTTGCACCTTCCGCTTCACCTCTGCCACCGTCGCCTCCAATCCTGTCATATTCGCCTCTGCCTTCTTTCCCTCCACCTCTGCTACCTTGCTCTTCAAGTCTATCCCCTGTGCCTCCACTGCAATCCCCCCTTCCACCTCTGCTGCTTCATCCTCCAAAGCTTCGTCTTTCATCACCACCTGTATGGCCTTTGCCTCCACTTCTGCCACCATCCCCCTCCAACTCTTCCACCTCCACGCCTCCACTCCTGATATCTTTTCCTCCCCTTCCGGTATCTTCGTATTCACACCCCCGTAATCGCCTCCATTTACGTCATCTTGATATACACGTCTACTGACTTAGCCCTTCCTCCCCGAGCTTTCCCTTCACTTCCACCACCATCACCTCTACCTTAACACCTTTGCATTCATGTCTGCCAGCTTCTCCTCCACCTATGCAACCCTAGCCTCCACTTTCTCCACCTCCACCTCCGAAACCTTTGCTTCCACCTCTGCCTATTTCGGTTCCGTCTCTACAACCTTTTCTCCATCTACGCTTCCCCCACCACCAGCGCCTCCATCAGCATCGCCTTTGGTGGCTGTGCCTCCGTCCCCACCTCTTCCGCCGCCGCTTCCTCAACTACCGTCTCCACTTTCGCTTCCGCGATTCTGCCGCCACTTCCTCGGGCGCCGCGCGTGCATTATTGACGCGAATGAAAAGCGAGTGAAGGCTAGGCCGCCCTCACTGGCCGTCCGGTCGAATTACTTGGCCTGAGGGAAAAGAACGTTAGTCGTACGTTAGTTTCGGCTGCTCGCCCTTCGGTGC